>CM037854.1:60433194-60698033 GCA_021234595.1 Delia radicum | reverse complement strand
TTTTTTAATTCTGTTTTCAGTTAATTTAATATGTATTTTAGGTACACTCAGGGAACCTCTGATTTAAAAATATATAGTTGTTTTGATTATAATACAGTTTCTTTACGAGTATAATTAATGTAAATGTCAGTAATTTGTAGAAGAAATGAATTTTTTACTAATCTTGCAGTTCAATTAAAATAACAAACCACATCAAATGACTGTTTTATAATTTTACATTAATTTTTTACAGTAGTTTTTTGTTAGTTAAAAAAAGAAATACTTGTTTATATTTTACTAACATGTGGTTCATTTTTACTACAATTGTTAGTCATTAAAAAGCAGATTGCAATGTTAGTTAAATTTACTGAAATGTAAGTCGTCCTTTCTTTAAGTGAAAATTTCATTTGTTTTTAACTGCATTTGCAGTGGTATTTACCTACATAGTATTCTAAGTGCAGTTTTTAACGTAATAATATTGTGAGTGTAGGTGTCTATACACTTTATCAACAAAGAACCCCGATCTAAGATTTTTACAGTGGGAGAAGTATCCTGTATGTCGTTTTCTTGCAAAAAAAAATTATTATGAGTTTTAACTCTATTGTTGAGCAAGTTCGATATGATAATACAATAAAATTTTATATATTTTTTAAATTTCATATGCCGAAACTATTGATCAGTTCAATATAGCCTTGATATTTACTAACAAAGTCCCATTTTTGTAACACTACTCGACGTCCAAAAATATCTTGCTTCGATACACATCTTTTTTAAGAGACCAAATCCAATTTTTTTTTTTAACTTGCAGTTCTTGAATATTGCGGTTTTTATATTTACATTGTTTACCCTATTTTTCGTATACTTTTAAATTTTATAGCAAAATCATGAAAATTGTTTTAAGAATATAAAACTACAACGAAATTATGTTTAATTTTAGTAATAACAAACGGACTACCATTGGCAAGACACCTAAACAGGTGGTGCAAGTGCTGGCAATAAGTTATTTGCCAGTGCCAAAATGATAACATCATTATAGAAAAGATCCGCTGTTCAAAAAGTGTCGGAAATGCATTGAGAAAACTAAATTTCTAACATTGGCAAAACGCTGAAATACAGTAGAGGTCAAAACATTTGGAAGTACGATCGCATTTGTTGTTTTCATTGATTTATTTTCTTCAAATCACACTTAGTTACTAAAATTTATTTTTTACATATTTTTCATACATTGTTTTAGGTTAAACAAATAAAGAAAATTAATTCCGTTAAGTTAAACCAACAAAAAAATTAATAATAATCGATATATTCAAAATGCAGGTGTTCAAAACATTTGCAACTCTCATTATTCTTACTCTTAATGAAACAATTTATACTAACAAATCTAGGATAGAACGGTAATAGAATGAAAGAGCCAATGTTCGAAGACCACGAGGGGAAAAGTTTCATTCCAGATACACAACCGCCACAGTGAAGTACGGAGGTGGAAACATTATGGTGTGGGGGTGTTTTTCAGGAAATTGGATTGGCCAATTCACCGCATTACTAGCACAATGACGGCCATAATCTATAGAGATCTTTTGAGTTCAGTTATGCTTTCGTATGCTGAATGGGAAATGCCACTCTCATGGACCTTCCAGCACGACAACGACCCAAAACTAACGGCGGGGGTTGGAAAAGTTTAGCTGCAGGAAAATAAAATTAATATCATGTCGTGGCCGGCTCAATCTGAGAACATGTGGATGATTGAAAAACGGAATATCGGCAATAAAGTATTCCGAAATGGTGATGAACTTTTCGTCGAGTTGAAGAAGCAGTGGGATGAAATTTCTGACGATTATATTAAAAAGCTCATTTCCAGAGGTCCTCAGAAGTTATAAAAAAATAATGGCTACGCTACAAAATACGAAGCGTTAAAACCATTGTTTGCATTTCCTGTTTATTACTTTAAGAGTAGCAAATGTTTTGAACACTGCGCTATCGACTTATTTTGTTAAAATTATTTTTTTTTTTATTTTTGAGAAGTAATGAATAATTTTATTGTATTTGTAAAATAATATGCTATAACAGAATTTAATAAAAAAAAACAAAAAACTTATACCACAAATCTTTTTGATCAAAAAAAATATAATGTTTTGAACACCACTGTATGTGGCCCAAAATAGATTTTCCAAAATAAAATTAAACAAAAAATCTTACATAATTTTTTTAACCCAACCGGAATTCGAAACCTGGCTGCGGGTTGGCACCCGACAGTTCTTCCAACTTAGCTAACAAGACATCCCAGTGAAGAGCACAGTTTTGTAAGAGATTAAGCCAAACTTCCTTACATATGCCGTGATTTTTATATGGCGAATTCCCACCTGTAAGCATTGCTTTTGAGCAAGATAAGCTCTAGTTTTAGTGCTAATAAAAAGCAACACATTTCGAAAAGTGTATTGAATATCCACCAGAGGTGGACCTTGCACATAACAAACAAGTTTTCAATTTATTTTTTGATCAATGGTGATAATATTAAACTTCGATATCAGATAATAGTTCTCAGTTAGTGAGAAAACTAGTTTATATGAATGCTTGATGTTTTGCATGGGATGGTTACCTCTTTCAAAACGTGTTCTGATGATGGGATCTAGAAAATTCCCGAAATATATCTTTCAAAACATTGCTGAAAGTGGTCAACTAATAAATTTGAAAACAAAAACTTGTAAAAAAAAACTGCTAATATTTTAAAAAGCGCCAAAATTTATAAAAACATCAAAATTAAAAAAAAAAAAAATTGGGGGTAAAAATCGCTAACATTAAAAAAAAAATCTCCACAAATAAATAATCTATAATGTTCAAAAAATTTATGAAATTTGAAAAAAATTTGCCAAATTTGAAGAAAAAAATCTCCAAAAAAAGTCCACTTAATTGAAAATAAAAAATTGTCAAAATACAAAAACGTTAAAAAAAAATCCAAAAATTGGAAAACAATTATGAAGTATAAAAAAAAAACATCACTAAGATCTAAAAAAAAACGCTCAAATTGGAAAAAAATACCAAAATTTAAAAACTCGTTAATGCTTACAAAAAATAGCTAAAATTTAAAAAAATCGCTAGAATTCAAAAAATTACTAAAAACGTCTGTATTGATTTTTTTAATTTAATCGATTTATTTTTAATTAAGGTGATTTTTTAAATTGTGGCATTTTTTCTTTGTTGTTATTATGCGAAATAAAATCTGGAAAGATTGTGTTGGTGCACACTTCATTTTCATTCATTAATTTTTAATTAAACTTTTAGTACATATTATTAAACTTTTAATTGAAAGTGAGTTTAATTAAATTATTTTGACAATATTTTTTTCTGTGCATATTTAAAAATATTTGCTGCATACTTTAGCGACTTCTATTTAATTAGTAATTGTTTGCGGTATTATATAGGTTTTCCTGTTTATGAATCATTTGTTTAGTTTTATTTTAATTTTTTTATGCTTATAAAACCTTTTCCATGAATAAATTTCCTGAAATTCGTTTATATTATAAAAATTATTTATTACAAATAAACAACTAATGAAAATTCTTTTAAACACATCATAAAGAAATACCTTTAACCACATGTTAACAAAAAGATAAATATTTCTAAAAAACCAGACAAAAATATTAAATAAAAAAAAAAAAAAAATGTTTGCAAAACAAACAACAAATTTTATCCCTTTCAAAACCCATTGTAATGATGATATTGTTTTCTTCCATGTTTTGTTCATTTTTATTATTTTTTTGTCTCTTTTCTATTTTACATTTTATAGCATTTACCACACCTGACACATCTTTCTATTGCCGATATGGGAATATTGCCGGTTGGTTTGTTAGTACCATTCAAGCATTTACGTTATTTGAATATTTCCGGTAATCACTTGGATATCATGTCCTTACAAGTCATTGAGCCCTGCCAAGAGCTAGAGGTAAGTTTAAATATCCTTTTTTTATATCTTGTTAACATATGAATAATCATAAATGTACGTTTATTTGTGTACCCGAGTAAAAATGTTCATATACAATCATATGTTATTTAATATAACGTTATATAAAAACATATCGTTTTATTTAGCTTAATATGGACTACGTGATGGCACATATGAGCATAGATAACTAACCTTATTTTGTTTTTCGAAATTTTTGATATGGTGTCATATATATTAGTATTTAATATATATCGATTGCTATATCCGTATATGTGTCATATGGTATATATTAATTATCATGACTTCATATATGACTTAACACAAAGTGACGTATACACAAAGCAACTAAAAATAAGGTAGAGCTTTTTTATTAAAAAGTATTGAACACAAATTCTGATCTGAAATTATAAAAATTTTAAGCTATGTATTAGAGCTGTTTTTAGCTTATTTTTGGATATTTGCTAGTTTTAGCTTATTTAAAAAAATTGCTTATATTTGACTTTTTTTTTTTTTTAATTTAACTTATTTTTGCTTTTTTCTTACAAAATAGGTATTTTTTCTAAGGAATTATATTCACATTTTATTTGTAATAACATGTTGAACATTACAAATTAAATTGTTGTTTTACAAATTTAACAAATTTCTAATTTACTAGAGTTTAGTCTTAACTTTAAAATTATATTTTCATTTGCAATTTTTGTATTTAACATTTCTGCAGAAAGCTTAATATATTAATCTGTTGCGCCCCGGTAGACTAGTTGGTAGCGTGCTGGCTATCAGTGCGAAGGTCGTGCGTTCGATTGCCACCAGAGGCACTGGTCTGTTTTCGCTACAACGCACTGTGGGAAAAATGACCAATCTAGCTTATAAAAAATATTTATTTTTTTTTTACAAATTTATAAACCTATAGCATATAATAATTCAATGATAGTTGATACTTAAAACTGCATTCAACATTTTTCGATTTATATGTTAGTTATGAAAATACAGGGATGTAAATGTATGCAATGGATAAGTAGCACGTTCATGAGTGATTTTGGTTTCACGTTTCCCCCCATGTATTATGAAAAGTTTTATTGCGCTATTGAACCTATATTTTTTTTTTGATAAAACAAGTCCTAAAGAGTACGTGGACACGATGTATTGTATAGAAAATGATTTTAGTAATACCCCTTGCGAGTAAGTACATAAAAGTATATTTTTGTCAAAATTCCTTAATGTGTAAAGAGATTAGAAAAAAGGACCGCTAAGTACCGCCAAACTAATTTTTTAATTTGAAACTAGACCTAATGAGGTAAGTCTGGAGAAAAATTTGGGTGCCACAAACCGCCACAAAGTAGAGTTTTATGGACTTGTTTAAACAAATATTACTTATGGGCGATATTCAAGTGCTTTCACATAAATGCATTTTTCCTTTTTATACAACTGCAATATACGGCAAAGGAAATATCGGAAATTTAATTAATATTTCTTTATAAGTTGCGTTTCACTAAGCTTTAAGCTACAGTTTTTTTGAAAATGCAAATTACTTATAAAGAATGTTTTGAAGTTTGGCGAAATGCCAATTCGAGTTCACAAAAGACGATTTTTGTGATTAGTCACGTTTTTTCGAAGCTTGGACTAGTCAATGATGAAGGAAGTAAAAAGTGTAAAAAACTTGAAAAAACCTTAAAATTGTTGTGTAGCAGATTCACCAAAAAATGGAGCGAATGCAAACGAACAACACAAGTTTTTGAACGAAATCACAAGGAATGGTTAAACACAAACATTGATTTGTCTTTTCTTGAAAATGACGATATACCGGGTCCTTCACAATACCGAGGACGTCCATCTAAATCCTTCACAGAATCAAGCGACGTATCTAAAAAACTGAAGGTGGCTGATCTTGTAAAAACTACAAGTAAAGAGGAATTGATTTTCGCTACCAGTGTAAGTCTTTACAAATCTGGTAAACGGGATGCTGCAGGTTTAATAAAAGATATACAAAAATCTCCAGGAAGGGCGTCCAAAAATTAAAAGAGCCCTCTCCATTCCTGATAAAACTTGCATACCATATACACCTGACGAAGCCTTAGCGCTATATATAGACGGAGACTATACTAAAAGTTCGTATATGCTAACGCAATCAGGAGCTAAAAGTCGTAATGCAAACATTTATCCACCAAACAATGTAATTCGTGAGGCAAAAAAAAATGTTTATTTATTTATTTATTTATTTATTTATTTCGTCTATGGATACAAAAATCCTTACAGACTAGCAAAATTATGACAATATTAAAAAACTTAAAATATATTATTTAATACAGTTTTAAATTGATAGTGGTTAACACTTATATCTAATTGATTACAATATTTATTAAACAATCTCAAAACTCTAGTAAGAGGTTCATTTAACGCATAATTAGTTCTATGTACATCAATATAAAGAACTTATCTCTAACTCTTAACGATCTAGAAGGAACATATAATTTGATTAAATGCAATAATTCTGGGCAATCAACTACACCACAAATAATACCATGTAAAAAATTTAAGGCAAAAATGGTCCTACGTGTTTCCAAAGTTTTAATGAAAATAAATTCACATTTATCCTCATAGGATGGAACAGAAAATGTAGGATCAGAAGGAGATTGATTAACATTAACATTTAGGAATGGGAGAGCAAATTTTACAAATTTAATTTGAATTTTCTCAATACGATTAATATGGATATCCGCTACAGGGCTCCAAATAAATGATGCATATTCTAGCCTAGATCTTACAAAAGAACAAAACAGAACTTTTTTTGTGGAACAATCAAAAAGATTAGCAGAATTACGACGTATAAATGCTAATAATGAATAAGCTTTAGGTATAATGAAGTTCAAATGGCTACAAACGATAATTTGTAGTCAAAGACTACACCAAGATCCACTATTTCATCAACAGATGAGATAATATGACCTTTAATACTATATTGCGAATGTAAAGTATGAAGGCATCGATGATATTTCATATAAAAACATTTCGCAATATTAAAAGGCAAACCATTACGGTCAGACCATAAAACGACTCTAGACAAATCCTCCTGAAGGTCAGAAATGTCTCTAAAAGAAGAAATTGATTTAAAAATCTTGAGATCATCAGCATACATGAGGTGCTGAGAATTTTTGAAACAATGAGAAATGTCATTAATAAAAATATTAAACAATAAAGGACCTAAGATACTGCCCTGAGGAATACCAGAGGTGGGAGTAAAAAAATTTGAGTAAACTCCATCCACAGAAACTGCAGCATATCTTCCAGTCAAATAAAATCTAAACCAACTTAGCATACTAGAATGAAAACCAATCCTAGATAACTTACGTAACAGTAGTTCATGTGGAACCCTGTCAAATGCCTTTGCAAAATCCAAATAAATTGAATCTACTTGAAACCCTTTTTCAAAGCAAGAAACACAGAAATTGGTGAAAACTGCTAAATTTGTGGTGGTAGACCTTCCAGCCACAAATCCATGCTGTGATAACGATATATAGCGCTTAAGTTGAAAAAAGAGTTTATCATAGACAATATGCTCAAAAATTTTAGCAATATTTGTCAATTTTGAAATTGGTCTATAATTGACAACATTATTCCTATTACCAGATTTAAGAATAGGGAAAATTGTTGTATATTTCCATCTTTGTATAAAATATCCTACCCTCAAAGAATTATTAAAAATAATTTTGAGGGGCATAATAAATGCAGAAAAACATTTTTTCAAAATGAATGCTGAAAGGCCATCATTATCAGATTTAAACGAATTAGAAAGTTTGCCAATTCCCGAAGCAACATCCTCATCAGAAATTTGCATTGAACCAAAATCAAAATATGAAACAACATCACTTAAATCAAATTCATCAAGATGCAAAGAGTCATCATTAAAGTTTGATTGAAAATAAGTAGCAAATAAATTAAGAGAATCTTCCAATGTATTGGAAGAAACACCATTATAATTCATCAAAGTCGGTATTGAAGAATTAGTTCTCTTAGAATTAACAAAACTCCAAAAACACTTTGGATTGTATTTTATGGAATCGTTAAAACTCAAAATATACTGATTATATAAAAACTTATTAAGAAAATTAAACTCCCTTTCATAATGAGTAAAATTAGCTTTATCAACGGCATTATTTGTGGATTTATACAATTTATGATACTTATTTCTAAGATTTTTTAATCTTTTCAATCCTTTAGTATACCATGGTAATTTATATACTCTAGGATTAGCTAAAGGGACATTGTTTCTAATAATTCTCAAAACATTAGATAAAAAAATTTCATATCAAATTGATACTATATCATTATTCAATAAATTTAACCAATTTATATTATATATCATAGAATTTAAAGCGCTAAAGTTACAGGCATAATAGTTATAACGTAGGTCATTAACGTTAATTTACGAACATATTCATAAAATTCAATTTCAACCTCCAAAGCAGAGTGATGTGCATTGGAGGGTGAAACTGCAATTTCAGATTCAGAAAGAGAATATTTTAAATCAGGAGAAATAAACACTAAATCTAGAATTCTGTTTAACATATTGAAAACGCTATTAATTTGAATCAAACCAAGACTAAAAGCAGCATCAATGAGATTAATTTCAAAAGATTTATTTACATTGTTTGGAAGAAACTGACCTGAATTAGGAACTACAGACCATACAATATCAGGTAAATTAAAATCACCTAACACACACAATCCATCTCCATCATTTAAACGATCAGCCAGATGTACAATATTTGAAGCATGAGCAGCATACAACTCATCAGAACTTTTAGGTGGAATATAGGAAACACAGATATAAATATCATAAGTAACCGCCTTGAAAGATACACATAATTGGTCCAGTTCCGAATCAATATCATTTAAAGCGACAAGTTTACAGCATAATGATTTTCTAACAGCAATAAGAACTCCCCCTCCTTTAGCATGACCAGTCTTTAAAGGATCTCTATCTTTCCGATAGACAACATACAAGTAAGGATTAAAAAATTCTTCATCATAAAAATCAGAATTTAACCAAGACTCCGTAATAACAATAACATCATAATCACATTGAGAAAAAAAGGTACTAAATTGAGTTGATTTAGTCCTCATACCAGACACGTTTTGGTAGTATAATTTTAAGGCATTTTTTGAAACTGTTAAATTTGTCGATGAGGTGGCGACTTGTTTAGAAAAAAATTGAAAGGACGGACTCGTACGTTTGATGTCCACAACTCTGGTTTCAGAAGTTCTTCATAAAAAGCAGATGAAACACCCAGTTTAAAGTTAATAAACCGCAAATTATCAATAGAAGCATCTTTTTTAAGCAACTTGTAACAAGAAATATTTGACTCGTCTATTTTAAGATGCTTAGCCACATATGATTTAATAGAATCTTCAGTAACTGTTGGTTTAAAGGATGACAAATGGACCCATCTCATTTTAAGTACCACATCCAGTTCAGCATTATTACTATCACCCACTATAACTTTACGATTTTTAGGTTTTTTCTTCTTTCTAGAAGTAACATTAGACCAATTATATTTATCTTCAGCATGAAGTACATTTTCAGCGTTTAAAGCATCTACATAGGCATCACTGTTAGTTTCGTGTTGACCATCAGGAATAACAACAACGTCATTATTAACAGCAGTGAGTGCAGCTTTGCTAGTAGAAGGTAAAACAGCATCAATAATGGTATTAGTTGTTGTTGTATTGAGAGCAGCAGAACGATTAACATTATTATTGTTCTTTTAGCAATTGTAGTTGTTGGTAAACAATTAGAATTAGGCAAATTAGAATTTAAACCGGTTTTGAGCATAGGCAAACTACGATGAGATTTTTGTTTCACATTATTATTTGCATTTTCTTTTGAATTGTTATTTATAAACTCTGAGAACATAGTTTTTAATTGTTCGATTTCATACGACAATAAACTAACTTTTTTAATTAAATCAGAAGATGATTGTAAACAATTGTCACAATTGTAAACAATATTAATAAAAGTTAAGAGGGTATTAACAGCACTCTCATCTTCAACTTTAGCACAAATTGTGTGAAATTTACGTTGGCAAACAGAACATGAAATTTCACAATCATTTTGAATATGTTTATAGCACTTTGAACAAAACACTTTCTCCGACATAGCGAAGTTGTCTGTTTGAAAGCAGAAAGCAGACTGTTATCAAATACGCGTGTTTGCCAATTGGAATGCTTTCGGAAGAAGCAATGGAATGCAGAAATAAAGATTTCCGTAATTACCGGGAATTCCACACTCGAAAAATGTCGCGTGAGAAAACTATGCAAGATTTACTCAATACACTGCTTTATTCATCGGATCCTTATATTTCATCAATATCAAAAAAGTCATCCATCAACTATCGAGCCTTGGAGCCTCTTTCCAGCGAAGTTCGTGAGCTGCTTTGTGACCCAATGAGTCCCGATCAATGCGAAGAAGTCCAGGACTCAGGCTCTGAAAGCGAATAATTTGCAATATTTTTTTTTCATGGAACAATTATTTTAAGTATTATTTTTTTAAGTTTTATTTATTCTTGAATGTAATTTATTTAGTTTAAAAAATAAAAATTAAATAAATATAAGTTTGAATTTGGTTTTATGCAATATTTTTTTTTTTTCTTAATTTGTATTATATATATTTTGATAATATTAGCAACGTTTTTTGTTGATCTTTAAATAATAATAATAATGAATGAATTAAAACTTAGTATATTAGTTTCATTTATAATGTCAACTTAAATGTTGTTTTCTCTAATTTTAAAAAAAGAAGGTTTGATTCTTTTTTTGTTACGAATAAATATATTTATTTATTAAAAATACGAAAAGTTTATTTTTTAAAATTTAACTCATATCCATATTTGATAACAGTAATTTTTGATATAAATATATATTGCAAAATACTATTTCTGTGATTTAATGTACATATAAAAACGTTTTTAATTGAGTTTTGTTTAACAAAAAATTTTAATTTATTTTGTATAACTAAATACATTGCTCTTCGGAGCTACATCGTATTTGAAATGTTACTAAATATATTAAAAGCAACCCCTATCGGTGAATGATTAAATCTATCAAATTACATAAATGCAACATAGGGCAATACTTTCGGAAAATTTTCATACCAATTTTAAAGAGATACTAAATTTCAGTGTAATTTCCACTAAAACTTCCTTTTGGTACACCCTGGAATTAAACAGGGTGTCTACAAATACAATATATTTAAAGAAGACTCTATTCGCTACAATCGCTCCATACATTTCTAACTTCTCAGATCAATAGTTTAAGAGATACGATTTTTTATAAGCTAAATTGGTGATTTTTCCCACTGTGCAACGCGCCGAAGGCCATAGTAGCTAGTGCTACTTAATAAAATAAAAAAAAAATAATAAAAAATTATTAATCTGAAATTTATCCAATTACAAACATAATTGAAATTTTGCATTAGAACTTGCAAAAATGATATAATCAATTGTAACTATTTATTTTAAATTGAACAAATTTTAAGTAGAATGATTTATAAAGCAAAACTCCTAATTACAATTAGAATATTTGTACTAGAATTTAACAATTTAAAAGAAATCATTCATTAATTTACTACTTCTTCATTGCAAATAAACATTTACAAATTTTGTGCATTTCAAATATAACACTTTATAAATAAATATAATAAACTCCTTTGTAGCTTGAAAACTACCCGTCTAAAAATCAACATATATGCATCCATTTATAGCATGTATGAATTCATTTACACTTGCATATGAAGTGATTCGAGGTATACATACCCGCCACATAGGATTCATATGTGTTCATGAGAGTTCATATGTGATCATATATATAAATATCACCTCAATGATCGTTAATGTACACATATGACTACGTATGACATGACTAAGTATAGACATGTATGAATATATATGTAAATATAACTCAATTTTCGCTAATGCACAAACCCAAACATATTTGTTAGAAAGTGTTTTGCAACCGTCAGGTAATGACAATCGTAATTAATTTTTAATTAATTACTGTAGAATATTACTTTAGTTAGTCTCTTTACAGGAAGAAGAAGAAGAAGAAAACATTTTTATTGAAAAATTTTACGGACACAAGGGATACACCAGACTGCCGCAGTTTCGTCCCCCTGCTGGGACTTGTCAGTGGTTAATTTATGTGTCAATTGAACAAAGTATTTTATATTGTTAATTTGCTCTATATGAAAAACTTTTTTATATTTTGGTGTCGTACTGGTATTTGAACTCACTGCCTTAGAATCAAGCTATGCATCGTAATCTCACCTCTTAACGAGTTGAGCCACGGTCGACACAGCGATGACTGTGGCTAAAGTAGAGTTTTGTCACACTACGTACACACAAGTATTGTTTCGATCAGAAGAGACAGAATTAACTAATACCAATGCACAATTCATTTCTCATTTGATTCCTCCTATGAACATATCGCTCATTTACTTCAGGAAGGTCACAACTCAAAAAACATGATTTTTGAGTTAATGACGCAGAATTATTCGTTATATCGCGTATAATATTGTGTAAAAATTTCGTGTTGATATCTTGAATACTCACCACTTGAGAGAATTTATGTCGATATTTTTAAATTGAAAACTTTAAACACGTTTTCTACAAAATCAAAGATTTTGAGTTATGACGTTATTGAAGTAAATGAGCGATATAATAATGGTTTATGAACAAACATGAGTCATGTATGTATGCATGTGGGCATGTATTAAGTATATGTGTTCATAATTTTTCCATACGCTATGAAAAATGTTATACTTAGTTTAGGCAAATTTGTTGATATGGCGTAATTTATCATCAGATATTATTGTAATATATTTTCGACCACCGATCCTGTTTTGTGGTTATCAAAATAGGTGGTTTGAACAATCTGAAATTGCTGAAGAACGATAAAGGGAGATTTATCATTTCTAAACAAAATATCGGTGTGATCCATAATACCGACCGAATAGTTATTATTTTCCATTAGTTTGTATATATAACAAGGACGTGTAAAGTTTTTTGCAATTGAAAAAAATCTCAAAGTTTTCTGCTTGAAAATTTTTTTTTTTAGATTTAACATTCTTCTTTGAAATTAATATTTATATGTTTTATAAATGAATTACAAATAGTGCTTAATTGATGTTTTGAAATTTTGATGTTCATTTAAGATAATTTCAATGAAAATTTTCTAGTTGATACTAAAATTTTAAGTAGGATATTATAGATTTCAAAACATAAACGTCACTTTTCCACAACATAAAAAATTGTTTTTTTTATATGGGGCAATACAATGCGAAACTGAGAATTTGTTTGGGGATGGTGATGAAGACGATGACTATATGCCTAGTGGAGAAGCTCAATATTCTGATGTGGAACAGGAGCCTTGCGAAGTTGAGGTAAACGATGAAAGTGATAGTGATGATAATGTTGATAATGATGAGTCGAATAATGAAAACCCGACGTCGTCGTGTGCGAATAATACGTATTACGAGAGTAAATATGCTGTGAAATGGTACAAGAAGGCTCCAAATATAAATCGTTTAGGATCAGTCAATATTATTCGCGATAAACTTTATATGGGCCTTAATCCAATCACTAAAAACATGTGCAGGGTTGATACATTCAACTGCATTTTCAGTGATGCTGTAACAGATTTAATTCGAAGATTTTCAAACAAAAAAGACGAGACTGTGTACAACAAATGGAATTCTGAAAACACCAATAAGCAACAACGTACTTGGACACCAATTACTAATGAGAAATTATCAGCAGTTTTGGACCTTTTGCTGATAATGGGATAATTTAAAAAAAAATTTCGAAAATGCAGAAAACGGAGATCTAACCCTGGTGTTTGTATTATCGTAATCATAACTGATAAAAAGAGGCGCTCACGTCAGCAATAGTGTAATTTCGCATTTTTTTAAGAGGGAAATTTCTGACATGAATTACCTTAATATATATCCTATTATATTAAATTAGTTATAATCTTGTAGTAGTTATAACGTATCATTTGAATAACTGGGCTGAGGACAAAATTCGGACAAAATTATATCAAACCGCTTCTAATTGTATTTAAATAAATCGAATATAATACCATTAGATATAATGTGATTTAATAGGGCCATTTTTCGAATGAAATTTTTTATAATCTGTGGACATATTAAATCAAATAAAACTACATGAAGCTTTATATCAGTTTTTTTTTAATCGGGTACTAAAAAAGGAGTGTAAGAGTGTGTTTTAAATGATGAAAGAATGATACGAAACAATAAAATGCAATCATATATAACTTAGGAAAATACATACTCATCTCTTATTTACACATACAAAGCAAATAATGGTTTTAGACCAAAGTAATACCCTTTTCAAAAATGTATAAAAAAAAAAAAAAATTTACATTTTTATGATTGCCATTACTCAGCTACGTAATGTATACTAAAATCCATTTAATGAAAAATGCAAAAACAAACAATGAAAATCAAATATTTTTGATGAACGCAAGAAATGTTTTGCTGTAACAATACATAAATATTTTGGTCGGACTAATAAATAAATTTATGTTTTGTAATAAAATCTTTAGTTTAAAGCCATAGTGGAATTACTTAAAATTAAGTGGGTATAATATGTCTTTTTTTTGTCAAAAGTGAACAAAATTAACCCTATACGGATGAAATTATATAAAGTCATACACTGATAGAATTTTCCTCCATAGTATTAATGAAGCGATTTCATTAAAATCGATTCACTGGTTTAATGAAAAATTTCATTAACTGAATGAAAATTAATTAATATTGGTATTTTTTCATTAACATTAACATTAAAAATTTTAAAATTTTTTTCAATAAAAATTTTGACTTGTAATAAGAAAAAAAAAATTTTTTTTTGTACTATCATTTTGAAATAAAAAAAACTGAAAAATTTCTTTTAAACAGAATTAACCAAAACTTTGTCATAAATAAATTTTTGCCTAGAGCTAACAGTTTTTGACGAATTTGAATAGTTGGTCACTAAATTCCAGGGAACAGATTCTCTAAGAAAAACGATATAGTTTTTTTTTTTTTCAAAACGAGACCTAAATTGTTATCGTTTTGGCGATGTTACACAAAACCGTTATGCTAAACGATAACAAATTTTTGTTTTTTAACAACATTGTTAACAATATTTAACATTTTTATCTAATATGGTCGTAATTTAACTACAAAAAGTGGACTATAATCGTCGATCGTTCTACAGAATTCCAAACCAGATCGATAAAAAATTACATATTTTGTACCGGCATATAAGAAAATATGTCATCTTTTAACACAAAATATAAAAAATCTAAAGAAAGATTGAACAATTTTGTAAAAATAAAACAATAAAAATATAAATAAATTAAAATTGGTTTTTTTTAGTTCAGCTTTTAATATTTTAATGCCTGTTAATTATATTTAAATGATTTTTTCATCATTAAAGTTCTTAATATACATAATTTAAAAAAAAAGTACAATAATTAAAACATTTCTTTTTGATGGATAAAAAATTTTATTTTCAAAATTTGTAATTGTCCATCTGAAATCTAATCAGCTACTTCTCAAATTTTATCTTTTCCGAATTCGTCAAAAATTATGAGCTTTAGCAATGATTAGGCTAGGATTAATGAAAAAAATTTCATATACTTTATGAAATTTTCATTGGGTCAATGGAACCATTCATTAAAATTGATTTAATCAAACACCTTTCATTGACTCAAAAAAACGTTTCTTTGGGGACTTTTTTATGAAAAAATTCATTGGATTAATGAAGGAATTCATTAATACTACGCACAAAAAAAATAAAATAAAATAAAAAAAATTAAATAAAATAAATATATGTATATGTCATTGGTGGTACAATATGAAAATTGGATTTTGCCACGCCCCTCCGCCCACAGGCCGAGAATCAAAAATCAGACTTCACAGTATCACCCGTCTGAATATTCTAAAGATTCCCTGAAAAGTTCATCAAAATCGGCAACGCCGTTTTGTAGTCCATACGTTACATACATACACACATCCTGTTTTATATATATAGATAGAAGATATAGAAGATAGATAGATAGATTACACAAGGCAACAATTTTGAAAAAATTTTAGGGGCTTTGAAAACCACTATACAATTTTGATGTATTGTGGTCCCAGTAGTACAAATATGGTTCAATTTTGAAATTCTATGGAGAGGTTTTTTTTTAAAAAATTTTTAATTAAAATTATAATTTTTTTTAGACGTGTCTCCACATAATTAATGATAACTAAAAAAAAATTAGTCCGATATTATTCAAATAAATTTAGAAAAACTGAAATTTACATAGCCTTTAATCCGTTAATATATTGCGTTTCAATCGGCTCAGTAGTTTTGGAGTTATAATAAAAAATTGAGGGAAAAAATATTTTTTTTACGTGAAAATAGCAAATTTTTTTGGTTAAAAAAAATCATAAAAAATCGAAAACGGCAAAAATCGTTCAGATTTATTGCTTTATCGCAAAGCCACATGTAATAGGAACAAAATGAGATATCGATCATAAAAATCGATTGATTTTTTTCGAATTTATTCACAATTAAGTGAATTCGCTCATTTTCACCAAATTTTAGTTTTTTGTGTGATATACATAAAATTGAGTAGTTAATGTTCTTCTTTCGATTGATTGAATTTTGAAAACATTTTCCCCATGCTATGTACAAATTTTCACATCAAAAATGCATTACATAGTAACATTCGTGTATTTTTTGGCAAAACCCTACCTAGAATATACTGATTCTATTCTTCGGAAAGACATTTGTGTTGCATGAGCTTAAATGTAAATAAATAAATAAATTAAATAGTAGAAAATTTATATTTTATTATTCACATTTATTATAATAAATAAAACAAGAAAATAAATAAATAAATATGTATTATAAACTACAAACTCTGAAATTTTCTTTTAGTCGATTTTCTACTATTGTTGAATAACGAAGTGTTACTCTGAATACTCCAGCAAAAATCAGCCATCATGTGTGCATCCCAGCGACCCTGGTATCGTTCCTCCATTGTCCGGATATCTTGGTGGAATCGTTCGCCCTGTTCTTCACTCAAGTCTCCTAGATTTTCAGGAAAACGATCTAAGTGACTGTGCAGGTAGTGTAATTTGATGCTCATGTTGCATCCAAGATTCTGGAAGTGAGTTAACATCTCTTCAACGTGCGCAACGTAATCATCACCCTTGTTATTTCCTAAGAAATTTTGAATAACCCATACAAACGAATCCCATGCATTCTTCTCAATTTCTGACATTGAACTGCCAAATTCAGTATCGTTCACCAATTTGCGAATTTGTGGGCCATCAAATATGCTTTTTGTACTTAAACAAAAATAACACTCGGATGCGTGGTTCGCTGTTTCTCTCCATAGCATAGGCTTCAAAATTTCCAAGTGTCGTCTGTAAAATGAAAAAAAAAATTGAAATCAGGAATATGAAGAATTCAAATTTTAATTAAGAAATATTGTAATTATAAAATATTCCAAATCTATTAATTTATACTTACTTTACGTTAGAAGACTTCATAGATAAATTCAATCGACATGGAATGCATATAGTACTCGGTGTCCAATGCTGGTTCAAATTGTGCGGATAGATATTATAGCAATCTTGATATGACTTTTGCAATGAAGTTAAGAAGCACTTCCGTTTTTTTCCCGGTGATATATTGACCGCACACATAACAAAATAAATCTGGATCGTTTTTACATAAAAATGTTCTGGCTTTCTGGCTCATTTTTATTAATATTTGAAAATTGTTTTTAACTTCTAAGCTGTATGACTCTAATTTTTGTGTAGGTATTAAATGATGTTTGCGTTATCGCAAACACTTCTTGAATGAAATAAAAAGGGTCAAGGAGATCTTATAAATACTGATACTATAATTTGGGATAACCCTTTGTGTGGATACAGTTTGTGTGTGCTGCAAATTTTTTATTATTCCCAAGAATCCTAAAAAACATTAAGGACTTTTATGAAAAAAAAAAAATTATCCGTTACAGGTAGCTAACGGAAAATAAGAGCACTTCAGCGTACACGCACATTTATGAGCGTTTTATTACTATCCTACGCAATCGTAAAAATTAAACAATCTTTTGTTTATTACTTATTTTTTTTTAATTATTAGAATCATAAAAATGTCATAGAGGTTTTTCCCAAAGGGGTTTTGCCAAAATGCGTGTCGTAAAATGCACCTGAGTTTTTATGTTCTGCATTTTCATTATGTAGGTACAATTTTCTACAGTGCTTGTAAATATGCGATACCTTCAATTAATTGTAAATAAAAATGTAAAGCATGCATCGATTTTTATGATCCATATCTAGTTTAATTCGCATGATATGTAGCTTTACTACAAAAAAATAAAAAGTAATATTTTTTGCAGTTTTCGATTTTTTCCAGATTTTTGTTTTTCAAATTTTTTTTTTTTTTTAGCATTTTTTTTTTTTTTTTTGCTAACAATTTGTTTCATAACTTTGAAACTATTGATCGCATTAAAAAAATTTGTACAGTTCTTTAAAGATATTGTAAACCTTAATTTTTGTAAATTTAATTTGACAAAATCGGACTAGTTGTTTTTGAGTTATGACAACATAAGTGGAGAAATGGCTCAAAATACTGTCAATTTTAAAAAAAAATTTTTTTAAAAAAAAATTATCCATAGAATTGAAAAATTTTACCATTTTTGTACTTAGGCAGCCATGATGCATCAAATCTATATAGTGGTTAGTCAAGCCTTTTTTTGCTGTTGACCTGTGTTATATAAGGTCACACATAATTCTATATCAATATGTATTAAAATTACAAAGAAAAATTCGATCGCGTTTGTATAATGTAGAAATTCACAAAAAAATCTATCACTTTTAAATATAATCATCGTAGAACACAAAAAAACAAAATTCAATCTATTTAAGCTAAGGAAAATTGTAAAAAGCAAAAGTAAAATTTTAGAAAAGCTACACTTGAAAAAAAAAGTTCAGAGTTAGTAAAATAAATAATATTTTATAAGCACAAAAAAAAAAAACATTAAAATCCGAAAATCTTGAAATAATAATAATGGTAAATTATTTATCTTCAATATAATATATAGGATTGTTAAAAAAAAACCAAATCTCGACTTAAATTTGGTTGAATTTATGAAAAATTTTAAATTTTCTTAAAATGACGTTATAATATAATAAACCAAGAACTGCAAAGTACAATCACAACTTTCTATGTTGCATCAATCAAAAGCTGAGACAGAGATGGGTTCATCTTCTGAAGACACTTAAGCGATCGGTTCAGTTGGTTAAGAAATAATTGGAAAACAAAATGACAATATCGAGTAAATTGAAATGGCCAATTTTGAGTAACGAATTATTAGAGCAATTTTGGTCGAATAATTTAATAATTATTAATAATATTTTGGTTTATATTTTTCAAAAAAAGATTAAATTGTTTAGTATTTTTAAGAAAAGATTTTATTTTATAAAATATTAAGCAATTTACCAGTTGCTGTTTCAATTTACACATTGTAGTTGTCCAAGAGGGTTACAAATTTGTACGTAGCACCACGATATGCACAATAATGTACTGGTTAAAAAACTATTTTTGTTTTTCATTTAGAAGAAAAAGCATTATGAACGGAGATCAATGCCTTAAATTGCACATTTTTAAGATAATTTTAAAATAGTCTTGAAAAATAACAGGCGTTAACTAGTATGTATACTAAAAATGAAGGTTCGAAACTATAACAAATTTTAGAACAAAAGTTACTATTTCCAGCAATTAAGCGAAACTTTGAAATATCTAAATATTCAATAAAAAATCGCAACAATCGCAAAACAATTTTATTGTGCTAAATTTTTTTTTTTGGAAGATTCGAATTGTAGTTAATTCATAGTTTTTTATACAACTTAATCACGTAAATTAAAATTTATCAATTAAAAAAAAACAATCGAACAAAAATCTGTCTTCCAGACTTCAACGCATTTGCAATAAATAATTTAATTTGTCTTTATGCTTTTCCAAGGCCTAGACTGCTATGCCATACTATTCTTGATATTTGCAAAAAATTCTAAAACCTATACCATTGATGCTTTCATAAAGTCGAACCTATTAAAACGACCTAACGTATATTTTTAATTTTGATAAAATACGTTTCGGAACTCCTGATTTTGTATTTTTTTTTGTACTTTATTGTGTATTTTTAACACTGCATTACAATCGTTGTTCAACTTACTCCATTACTATCGTCGGGTGTAATCCACCCCTACTTATTAGTATCTGTCATGCATATCAGTTAAATTCATATATTTTTTTTTCAATAATAATCTCCAAAATACAAAAAAAAAAAAATTATTTTATAAGTTTGGCAATCCATTTATTTTAAATAATATTTTGTTAATGTACATCTCTCTTGTAAAAAACAAAAATTCAGCCTTATGGGTGGATTCCACCCAGACGATAGTACTTTAGGGTTAAGGAAAAATTAGTGCTATAACATTATTAATAATATTTGAGTTATTTTAAAATCTTACTCGATTAATCGCGTAAATTAAAAACCTTTAAAACGAGTTACACGTTTATTCGAAAAAACCCAAAACCGAGTAATTTGAATGCCCTAATAGATACGAAACTCAGTGTATAAGTCAAAATTAATGGATCACCTGATATATGATGTGATATTGAAATTTTTTCATCGGGTAGTTATAAGTTATATCCTTTAGGTTATATCATCTGCTTCAGCAAAAAATAAGCGTAATCTGTTGATGTAAATTTGCTTCCTTTTTTTTGCATATGACAAGAATATTTGGTTTTATTCGCTACTCTACATACTAGATTGGATCGTTTTGCAAAAGTACTAATAACAGGATTTCACATGTAAAATTTGCTCCCGATGGGACAATATCATCTGTATCCACTTTTAACCTGAAATTGTATGAAGATTTATCATTTTATTTATTTAATTGCTTTAAAAACCTGGTTTCAAAACATATAAAACTTTTCATTAATTTAAGAAAATTTTCGTTTAGTTTATGAAGAAAAGTTTCATTGTTTTACTGAAAAATTTATTTTTTATTGCTAAAAAAAATTCTCTCTTTTTGGAAAACGAAAAGAGCTGTAAAGCAAACACAAAAACGCTTCCCGATTTTGACGAAAACTAGGCAGCCAACAAGTAAATTCGTTAGACTTTAACTTAAATCTTAAATCTCATCCGATCAGCACAACAAAATATTTCTATTCGATTGACAACAAATACGATAGACCGAGTATGTTTTCTGAGTGTACTCACCGATACTGCGATACATTTTTTAGAACCAAATTCATGGATTTAATAGAAACAATATTCATAAAACTCTATGTACTTTTATCGTAAGATGTGCTCACATAGGTTGACCTACATTCTATACATTTCTTGAAAGTTTAACTATTCACTTAATTTTTTTTTTAGATATATCAAGTTATTAACGTAGTTAAAATTTTTTAATTTTGAAATATCTTTAGTTTCCTTCTTCCTTTTCATTTTTCCTCTTCTTTTTTCCCAGTCTTTTTTTAATTATTTTTTTTTTGTTTTTGTCTGGCGGTGGGGGGATGTCGACAGCCCCCCCCCCCCATGGATCTGCGCCTGATTATAATACAGTATAAGATATACTGCAACCTGTTCTCTTGATTTTGCTATTTAATGGGGAGTGGTAGTTTAGTGCTATATTTTAGCAACACATATTTTTGTATACACGACGTATGATTGATATTATAATCGTAAATAATACTCATACGCAACAGTGACCAGCGAACACATAAATAGGCTGCAATATTTTTATATTAGCAAATTTTTTAATGAAAAGAACTGACTATTGATATATCAAAGAAAAAAAAATGACTTTTCGGATGCAAAAAAAAAACAGTTCAACAAAATCAGAATAATTTGGTTCATTGAGGTTGCGATATAACATTTCTAAAAGACTTTGGGACGCAGATCACGAATAATTGCAAAAACTTTTTTTTAGAAAATCTATTTTGTTTCTGTAAACTTTTTGCAAAAAAGTACAGAATTTGCCAACAAAACTGCATGAACTATGCCCATTAATTTAATATATTAAACATTTAGAAAGTAAATAGTTTTATCTATGTATGTAAGTCAAGTTTATATTACTTATTTTTCACGACTTCGTTAATAAAAAATCTACAACTAAAAGAAAATCCAAATTTTATTACTTTCCTTTGGAAAACATCACGGGATACTTAATTAATGAAATAACTTGCGTACCATATCTGTAAGTTTAAGGAAAAAAATTGCCTTAACTACAAAAAAGGTCGAAAAAAACATAATTTTTGTTTTTAATAAAAATTTATATCAAACTTTTACAAAACTTTTAAATATTAGTATGCCTTAAAAATATGGGGTATAAGACAAATCCTAATTAATAAAATTCAGATTAAAACATTGAAGTTTGTTTGACACATGTTTCTTAAGCCATAATAATAATGCTTTAGTACAAAAAAAATGACGATTTTAAATGATGCATATTCAAAAATGTACTTTTTATATATTCTTCATGGTAAATTCACAAAAAAATTAATATTAAAAAACCATTTTAAAATTTGTACTCCAGATTGAATTTTCTGAAAATGTTAATGACGGATTTTTTGATTCAATGTATTAAGTGGATTATTAATTTACATGGTGCTAAAATTTTGCCAGTTTGATGAACGGATTTTATTATATTAAAAAAATAGAACAACAAATCAAGTTTTCAAATTAATTTGAAGAATATCTTACATCCTTCACCCCATCGCAATAAATTAATATGTCTGATAAAACTCAAAATCCATACTATAAACCGATTTTAAAAGTTATTCGTAGTTTATTCAGGTATATGAATTATTAAGAAATTTTGAAGAAACAACTTGATTTTTTGTAAACGTTAAATTAGCGAATATTTCAAAAAGTGGAGCTAATATTAAAATTTGATGTTCACATTCTTGATCTACATCCTGAATTCTACCATAATTGATAAGTCGCATCTCCAATGCATTTTCAGTGTTTAAATGTGAAACAATTTTAGGGACATTTTAAAAGCAATGATTGAAAAAAAAGTAATTTTCAACTTTAGCTCTTCTGATTATGTAAGCATTCTCTTAGTAGATATGCAATTTACGTAAGTTATATTTTTCCAAAATATTTTATAGTTCGCTGCAAAAATTCTACAAGTGTGTAGGAAATGTATAATATATGATTTGTCATAACTTTTGAAAGCGTCAACTGAAAAATTTTTGTTATTTGAAAGATCAAATCCTCTTCTTTAAACGGCGTTGCACAAAAATTAATTTTATTGACGTAACGGATAATGAAATTGAAATTTTTCTCCTTAATTCGCGAATATCTTAAATAACCCATAATTAATTTTTATGCGATTCATTTTGCAATTTACTCAAACTATCACTTAAAACATATAAAAATTTAAAATTGTGAATCAGAGGGATTCAAAAAAAAAACGTACTTTTACCGAAAGTATATTTCATATTTAATATACAATTTTTTATATTTCCAAAGTACAATGCGACAAATTCGGATATTTTGAGACACGCATATTTAAATCGATATGCATGGTAAACAAGAGACCACATATCCTATATCCTTTCAAAAGAACATTTACATTTAAATTTTTAAACTAATTATTTAAATATTTGTACTATTTAAATGATGCCAATATTAATATCAGATAAAAAATAATAATTTCTGCAATTGCACAAAATTATTAGTCGTAATTCTAGGCCCAACAACGCAAAGTAAGTTTAAACCATTATAGTGGTGTGTAACAAGCATGTGTCCTTTAAGATTTATTTCTTCTGAAAAGTTACTTAAATTTGCAGTTCGCATTCGGTATAAAAAGTAAATTAATAAAATGTGAATACAAAAATTCATACATAAAGCACAATTAGTTGCAAGGATCCTTAGCCGATATCCGGACTGTCACTTCGTACAAAAAAGATGATAATGTCTCATCATAAAAGTATTATTCTTCATATTAAAAAAAAAGTCGAGTTTGGCCGCGATTTTAATTTATTGCTTTTTTACTGATAGGAAAATTTTTATCATTTTGGGCATTTTAGATAAGTACTATATCAAATAATTTGTTTAATATATGAATTGGCCGAAACAGGTTGAGGTTTCAACAAAATAAAAATAAAAATTTTATTTTTTCAAGATTTCAGTTACTTTGAGACACCTCTAAATGTCTTTTGATTGTCCCAAATATTTTCATTTCCTAGTTTTTTTGATATTCGAATATTTCGAAGAGGGGATACCTTAAATTTGAGAACTTTTATTTGCCTCTATGTATTGAATTGCTATATTAATTCACAATAATATGAAGTTCTCAAAGTGGATTAATTATTTGCTATGCATGGGTTAAATTCATTTTAAGCTGTTCAATTTTTATTTCTAGTTTAATCTAAACCACACAAATGAAGCAAAATTTAACTGATTGTCAACAGTATTTTTACAAATATTTAAAAGCACATATAGAAACCATCCAGCCGTGGCGTTATGGTGAAATGGTTAGCGCGTTGGACTGTTACACAGATGGTCCTGGGTTCGATTCCCGGTGACGACAACATTAATTAAAAAAAAATAATATGTATGAGTTTTCTGTCACTTATATGTATCGCTGCGCCCACCTTCGGTGTTCCCATAGCACTTAACGCCACCGAAGAAAAATAATAAATCAGGGCTATGAAACAAAAAATCTTTAATAAATTCGCCAACTCTACATCAGGTGGCGAGCAACAACTGTTCTAAGACTTATCTATTCGCGCAATTACAGTATTGCCATGTTTGAAGAACTTCATCTTTCACCACCTTTCATCTCTGAACTATACCCTTTCCAAAGAAAGCAACACATTAATTAATAGGAAGAATTTCCTGAGTGTTGCTTCTCTTGGAACAACTTTAAAATGTTTCCAAAATTGGCAAAGAAGCTGTGGTTATATAAAAAAACTTTTAATCTTTTAATTAAATTTTTATAGAAATTTAAAGCTATTTTGGAAATGATGGGAGTTTTATTATCCCAATAGGGTTCTAAAGGGTGGTTAAATTTCAAGGGCCGATGTTGATTTTGAATAAAACACAAACTATTTAGGAAATTATTGTAATTTTATTTTATTATGATATATTGGTATTACTCAATTATGTATGGAACAAAATATCGGCCAAATGGGCGCCGCGACCACGGCGGCACACCTCCATACGATGGTCCAAATTTTCGATGACGCTGAGGCATAATGGAGGTTCTATGCCGTTAATGTGCCGAATTATCTCATCCTTTAGCACTTGAATTGTTGCTGGCTTATCGACGTACACCTTTTCTTTCAAATAACCCCAAAGAAAAAAGTCCAACGGTGTCAAATCACATGATCTTGGCGGCCAATTGACATCGCCATTACGTGAGATAACACGGCCATTGAATTTGTTGCGCAAAAGAGCCATTGTTTCGTTAGCTGTGTGGCAAGTGGCACCGTCCTGCTGAAACCACATATCGTCCACATCCATATCTTCCAATTCGGGCCATAAAAAGTTCGTTATCATCTCACGATAGCGAACACCATTCACAGTAACTGCCTGACCGGCCTCATTTTGGAAAAAATACGGCCCGATGATGCCGCCAGCCCATAAACCGCACCAAACAGTCACTCTTTGTGGGTGCATTGGTTTTTCGACAATCACTCTTGGATTCTCATTCGCCCAAATGCGGAAATTCTGTTTATTGACGAATCCACTGAGGTGAAAATGTGCCTCATCACTGAAGATGATTTTCTTCGAAAATTGATCTTCCACTGTTGCCATTTCTTGCCACCATTCTGCCCATTCACGACGTTTGGAATGGTCAAGAGGCTTTAGTTCTTGAGCCAATTGCACCTTGTAGGCGTGTAAATGCAAGTCTTTATGCATAATGTTCATCAACGACGAGCGTGAGAGGTGCAATTGTTGGGCACGACGACGAGTTGAGGTGGACGGCTCATCAGCCACACTATCGCGAACAGCAGCAATATTTTCTGCGGTACGAGCTGTACGAGCATGTACTGGTGTTCTCACATCTTCTACAGACCCGGTTTGCTCGAATTTTTCTACGATTTTTGCGATTGTACGCACATTTGGACGATCAAATTGACCAAAAAAATCATGAAGTGCACGATATGCATTTTGATTTGAACGCCCATTTTCATAATAAGTCTGGATAACTTTAACACGTTGTTGGATTGTGTATCTCTCAATGGTTCAAATTGAATAAGTCTGAAATAGAGAAATGTCAAATAAAATTCGGAAAAAAACTTGGCGTTTAGGTGTGGTTCACATTCAACATCGGCCCTTACAATTTAACCACCCTTTATATAAGGAATTTAAATTGAAGAACAGAAAATTGAAAAATTAATTTTCTTTAGAAATGTTGAGGTTAAGAATAAGAATAAACGTTTTTCTCTAAAAACTATAAACACTATTAATTTTGAAATCAGACTGGATTAGTTTCTGCCTTTTTATGGACAGGCTCATCAGTGATTTTCCATTTAAATTGTATTATTATTTGTGTCTTATAATTGTCAGATTGTCTCTATATGATAAATTTTTCACCAGCCTGCGGCTGTAAGAATCAAACCTGAGGTCATCTTACATTACAAACGTAACCATACCACGTCATGAACGTTTAGCGATCACACCCAAGTATTTTCTCAAATCTAATGTAGCTAAATTGCAGTTTTCTTTCCTATTGGATTTTCTGTTGTTGTATATTATACTCAGGAGTGGCAACACTAACAACACAAATATTCTATTTTTAGATTTTTGTTTATTTTTCAAATCTCCTCCGTCTCTATTTCACAATGTTACCAGATTGTTTTTAATAAAATTTAAAGTTTCATTTGTTTCGTACAGTAGAGCTAAATGTGATATAAAGCAAACAAATAAGATCCGATCTAATAATTATTGTTATGACAATTTCTATAATTCAAGATATAATGGACCGCATAATTGTTGAAGGTAAGGGTGTGCCTTCAGAAATATCCTATTATTCGTTGATTATTGTGTATTGCAAATTATCAGTAAAAATTTAAATATGTGTTCCATTACAAGTACACGCAGAGAAAAGAGCATCATATTATGATAGTTTTGGAGCATCATGTCATAATTGCAATGCCTGACAATCATAATATGATGGTAGCAACATATTATGAGTTCATCATATTTTAACTCTGCGTCTATGCTTAACATTATAATAAGTATACACAGAAAAAACTAAAAACGGGTTCCAATTAAAAAATTTATTGAATCAATTAATATTTTAATTGATTTTGCACCTATCACGGCAATGATATTATCAACTAAACCTTTTATTAAAATTAAAAAGCAAAAAAAGTTATAAATAACTTCTGCAAAAAAAATATGATACTCACAAAAAAAGTGTGTGATCTATGCGCTGGTATGTGTGGTTTTTGCAATGCTGAGTCTGTTTGTGTGTGTGCTTGTTTTGTTTGTTAACTTCAAATGTATTTGGTGTTTTATACTGAAAATGTTTTATATATGCACACAGTGTATGAAAAAATAATATGATAATTACGTCTAAAATAATATATGTATTTATATATTTAAAAGTCAATTAAAATACTAATTGATTCAATCAAATATTTGTTTAGAAACAAATTAAATTCAAATCAAATCTTTAACTAGATATTTTGGATTAATAATTTTTTCTGTGTATGTTTTAGGGTCACTGATAATTGGAAAATCTACGAAATGGTACGATTTCAGGCTTTAAACATTAAAAATTTCAAATAAGTGGCACACAATTTTTTTCTCGATTAGTTTATTTTAAAAATGTTATGTTTTCTTTAATCCTCTTTTATTTAATTATTTTTTTTTAACGAGCTTAAGATTTTTTTTTTTTAATTATTATTATTTATTTCCAATATTGGGATCCCAATGTGGAGACGAAATATTGGAAATATATAATTATAATCTATAAATAAAGGATCTTAAGGTCGTTCAAAAATAAAATAGAATTAGATTATTTTAAATACATTAAAAACCAATAATGTGGTGACACTAATAAATTTTTTTTAGAGCTAACAATGTTTTAAAGCGATGTGAATACGCGTTTTCGAGTAACCTTTCCGAATTTTGTTTCCAAATTTCCAATTCCGAATTTGGTTTCAAAATTTTTACAACACATCTGGTTTTTGCGGAAATTGACGTACAAGCTAAGAAAAATTTAACTTAAAATGGAATCGTACATGCACGATGGAATCTTATTTTAATGCTATTTAGCAGAATTATTATTATATGTAAATATTAAATCGATTGCAAAATATTTTTTGTGTCCATATCAATTTGTTCTGAAAAATAGATAAAAGGTAAAAAAAAAAAATCCCGCAAAAAATGATTGCCACATTCGCAGTTTTAAGAATTAAGGGGACAATATGTCTTGAACGGTAAATAATATAATTACTAATATTATGTTAACGCGCTCAATGGATCAGATGAACTTTGAATTGTCTACAACATTTTTTTTTTTTTTTAAAAATCGCTACTAGGCTAACTTTAAATAAAGGGCACACGCTCAGCTTCAATAATTGTGAGGTCCAATATATCTTGAATTGTAAAGATTATCATAGGAATCAGTATGTGAAAGTACTAATTCGGTCGGATTATATTTTTGTGATTTACATCACTTTTAGCTCCACAGTATGCAAAAAATTCCACTTTAAATTGACTGGCACATTTTTAAGAATTAAATGATACTATTGCTCTGTATAAATGCTAAAAGGATCGGATTATTCCTTTCTGTTCTACATCACTTTTATAAGGTCCAAAATTGCTCTGGATACCGAATTAATAATGCGATTCATTTACCATTCACATACAATAATAGTAGTACTGATATCTCTCAAATTGCGGATGTGGCATTCAAAAAATATAAAATTTTAAGATAATCACGCATAGACCTGATGAGATTTGAATTGTCACGTTTTCTTAATTATTGAAGGCCCCCAACGGATTTGATCTCATATTATTTGTTTATTTGCACTTTATATGCTATTATATAAAAAAATTGCACTTACGTTTGCGCCGAAAGCTCAAAAATTAAAAATTAAAAATTTCTGAATTTCTTTTTATTGAAAATAAAGAGTGACAGATTTTTGAGAGCTATTATTTGGTCCACACTAAGGCCAACATGTAGAAGATTTTGTAACATCACGATTACCATCCATCAAAGGTTTTTGGCGATTTCACTTTATGCTGAAAAAGTTATATCGAATTGAAAAACTTTTAAAAGTTACAAGCAAATTGTTGTAAATTAAGGTAGTTTTTAATCAAGATAAGCACATTAACAGTGTAAGTATTAAAATGTCGGATGGTTAAATTCGTTGCCTTAAAAATGCTGATACCACTAATAATACTATATATTGTTCTTAAAATCGGCTCCGCAGATTTTCTCAACAAAAGTATTTATTTTTATCGAACATTAATGATGTACCATATTACGAGAATATCATTTCCAAAACGAAGCCGAGTAATATGCCTAATCTTTGTAACTTTGTAAATTGATAAAAAAAACTTTTAATTTTTTTTTAAATTATAAAAACTTAAAATTTTTTTTTACTATACCTTTTCCTTCAGCGGGGCAGTTGGCATGAAAAGCCTCATATGTTTAGTTGATACTATTATACAGCGTGCGGTGTGTGATAAATAAAATCTTTGTTTTTTTGTTATTTGTGCATATTGGTCAGTTTGCAAATGGTTTAACAGCATAACTTGTATAAAATATATGAAAATGAGAGTGTGTGTGTTTGTCCTGAAAAAATAAATGATAATGAAAATTGTAGAACAAAAATCACAAATATAACAATCACATACACAATGAAAAGAATGCACTGGCAAAAACAAATACGGAAATAAAATCTTGACAAAAATATACAACAGACGGATAAAAAAAATAAAAAAAAAATTTCATTTATAAATTTATTTGTACGTTGGTGAATTTATGTGAGTGTTTATGGAAGTTTTCATATTTTGAAAAACATTACTACCCAGTCAGAAAATGCCAGTTGAACGAAAAATCAAGCACTGTCATAAAATTGGCAAACCGAGGAAATGTTGCTAAATTATTAACAGAACACTTGTTGGAAACGCTTCCACAGCATATCCAAAAAAAAAAATAATTTCGAAAAAAACATTGGCAAAGCTTATATTTCATAAAAATGATAATGCTTGTTTAAAAAAGTTTGTATTCAGAAGGTTTCGATATCGATTCCGGTTTTAGCCATCATTCTTTTTGCGAATTTTTATATGAATATATAAATTATAAATTAATCTTTTTTGAAATTTTATTTTGAAAAAGCTGCTTTTAGACCATCTGTTTAATGGTTTTACGAACATTTTTCAACAAGTTCATTTACCCAGTGCTTTTCCGACACTATTTGAACAGACATACCTTCTTCCAATGATGTTATTAATTTGGGATTGTGGAAGCACTTATTTCCAGCACTTGTACAGCCTTTTAAAATGCCAGCGCTGGTCGTTTTTTTTTTTTTTTGACTGGGTTTATATTATTCTCTGTTTATTTACCACATACACATATACATACCCATGTAAAAATGATCTTCTTTCCTTCTACTTTATTTGCCAATTCGTTTTCCGAATTTTAGCGACCAATACAATTGAAGTAGATTATATTACATTGCATGATAAATAATTTCATAAATTTTTCATAATTTCTGCTAAAGCGTCCCTATTTCTCGCCTCGCTCAGGAGATTCCTCACAATCTCGGATACCAGTCCATTCTTGTATGTTATTAAGCCACGTAGTTTCTTTTCTTCCTCTAGTAGGTCTACCTTCAATATTAGCTTTCGTAATGGTTTGTAGAAGCTTATATTTTGGTTTTCTCATAATGTGACCAAGTATGCCGTTTTTCTTATCTTTATGGTGGCTAAGAGCTCTCTATCGCGATGTACTTGCCTTAGTACTTCGTTGTTAGATATAAAGTGGGTGCATGGTATTTTTAGTATTCGTCGGTAGCTCCACATTTCGAAGGCTTCCAGTCTTTTTACGTCAACTGCTTTAATAGTCCACACCTCCGTTGCATATAGGAGTACTGACCATACATATGTTTTGACGAATCTAAGTTTTGTTTCAAGGTTAATGTCATGGCTGGTGAGAAATTTCTTATATTTAAAAAATGCTTCTCTTGCCATTTCAATACGGCATCTTATTTCTTTTGAACCGATCACATATTACAAAATATGAAGACAGTTAAGGATATATGGCCTTATATGTGTCATACATGACTTTATATTTTAGTTCATATATGATCACACTTTAAATTTATTTCACACTTAATTCCTTTACAAAAGATGGCAAATTTATTCAGAGAATTACTAAAAAGTAGGATTTAAAGGTTGAATCAGCCGGACGTATCTCGGTATACAAATTGTCATACGTTAAATAAGAATAACCGATGTTTGTTGTTTCATTCATATGTATTAAACATGTAGAAAACTCAAAACAACTACTCAAAATTTATTGAAAAATAAAAGTTTTTAAGTAATGGAATGTTGTTTTGTACTCGGTTTTCCTGAAACATGATAAGAGTAACTCCGATAAAAATGTATGCAAAAAATAAAACAAATATTTAAATAAAAAATACGGCAGTAATAAAAAAAGTTTTTAGTATTTTTAAATATTTATTGTAAGTATATATTTTTAAAACTAAACGCATAAACGCATTTTAAATATTTAACAACTCTCGAGAAAAATTAAAAAAGTAAATAATTTATTTCGAGAAAATAAAATAAAATTAAATTGGTTAAACAAAAAAAGTGTGCAAATCATTACATTAAAGGGAAAGAATTGTACTACACGCCTTTTAGGGTATCCTGTTAAAAATCGACATATACGGATGAGCCCTACATGATGAATAAATGTCCACATGCATCCATACATGACTCATATGTGGTCATAATTTATTTATATATATTCATATGAGGGACCATATATGTTCATGAGTGTGTATTTGCGAAAATTTATGTAATATTTACATATATATTCATACTTATCCATACATGGTCATATGTGTCCATTAACGAGAATTGCGGAAATATTTATATGTATGATCACATATGACCATGTCAGACCGAACACCTTTTTTACAACACCTCTTCCGATTTATTTTAAATTTGCCAGACGTATTCAACATTAAAAAATAATTTACCCGTGTTGCCAGAAAAAAATTAAAAAATTTTTTTTAAAAAGTTTATGGGCATTTAAAAATCGTCAAAATCGTGAAAAGTCATCCGACATGACAACTTTTAAACTGATGTTTTTCTAAAACTAGGGAACGGATTTTAAAGTTAATACCTTATTTTTAAGATACGAGGGCGGAGCAATAAGTCCGTGACTTTTTGAAGGAAACACAGTTTTTTTTTCCAAACAAAAAAAAATGTATTCAACATAATCTCATTTTAGCTCAATAAACTTAGTAAAACGTTTCTTCAATTTTTGTATCCCTTCCAAAAAATATGATTTTTCGAGGTCCATAAAATAGACATTTCTTTCTCGTTGAATCGGTCCAATAAGTTTGAATAATATTCGGCGTTTATTGTTTTTCCCTTTTGAATGTAATCGAGGTGGACTATCCCTCGTGCATCCCAAAAAACTGTTGCCATCAGCTTATTGGCCACGATTACGTTTATGGTCAATTTAGAGCAAACGCGGCACCCATCTTGCAGACAGCTTTCTTAAACCCAACTAATCATTTAAAATCGAAACCGCAACATTTTTCCAACATTTTCGGGTGTATTGACCTCAACGTACAGAACGTTCAGAGTCATTTGTACTTGTGCGACCACAACGAAAGTCAGCAAACCGCTTTTTACCATTGAAATCGATGGTGCAGAGTCCCCATAGTATTTATCAAGCTTTTCATCGGTTTGATTAACGGTTTTTTTTCGCAAAAAAATAATGTTTAATGAGCACTCAAAATTCACCTTTTTGAATTTTTACAAAAAAAACACCAGGTTGTATGTTTTGAACAGCTGTTAAGCGCAATGACCGAACTTGCTTAAAATTTGACAGTAGTCTATTAACAGCTGGTACTTGGTGGGAGTAGTGTTGCACTTCATATAACTTCGAGGGAAGTTCTAAAGGTCACGGACTTATTGATCCGGACTTATTGATCCGCCCTTTTAAATATTTTTTTTTTTAAGTTTATTAAGTTTTTTTTTTTAATTTGGTTTTTCTTTTTAGTCTCTGTCTCTTTCTCCATCTTCGAACAAGTCGAAAAATCTGAAAAAATAATTTCTTAAATCTCAATATAACCTTAATATTCCCTTTAAATTTCAGAATGAAAGTCGAATGGATTTTATTTTTTTACGATTTTTTCCATTGTAGTACATTGGAGGAACGAAAAGCATTCAAAAAAAATCTAATTGCACATAGAAAAAGCAAAACAAATAATGCTCAGTGCGCCCCGGTAGGCTAGTTGGTAGCGTGCTGGCTTATCAGTGCGGGGGTCGTGGGTTCGATTCCCACCAGAGGTACTGGTCTGTTTTCGCTACAACGCGCCGAAGGCCATAGTAGCTAGTGCTCGGTTAGGGTAATAGTATATAATTTGTAATTATATAATTATTAATTATTAAATAATAAAAAAAAAAAATGCTCAAGAACAATCTGAATTTGTAAGCGTGAGCTTTTGCACACATGCATGCGTTCACATTTTTGTTAACACGCTTGAAAATATAATGTTCACATAAAAAATATAAGTTTTCGTGGTACCACAATGGATAAAAATTCGGAAAAAAAGAATCCATTCGACTTCCGTCCTGAAATTTACAAGGAATATTAATGTTATGTTGAGCTTTAAGAAAATATTTTTTTTCAGATTTTTCGACTTGTTCGAAGATGGTGGAAAACAGAAATTGAATAGAAAAATTAAAGTTTAAAAATAAAAAAAATAAATTAAAAAATTAATAATAATTTTTAAAAAGAAGGTATTAAACTTTAAAATCCATTCACTAGTTTTAGAAAAACATTAGTTTAAAAGTTGTCATGTCGGAGGATTTTTCACGATTTTGACGATTTTCAAATACCCATAACTTTTTGAAATAAAAATGTTTAATTTCTCTTCTGGAAACACGTGTAAAATATTTTTGAATGTAGAATACGTACTAAAATTTTGAAAGACATCGGAGACATCAAAGTCAATTTTTATCAAAAATTGTAAGGTCTGACATAGAATGACTCATATGAACTCATATATGGTGTTGTATTTATATTTATGACTTCGAATGACTTCATATATGACCATGAATAAGTTCATACATGTTCATAAATTAATGCATATGTGTTGATTTTTACAGGGTAATTAATATATTGAAATTCCAGTTACGACCTTTTGACTTTCGTTAATAAAATCGATATTTTTGGACGTAAACGTGTAACATTTTTTTTTGAAATTTTATTTTGGTGAACTACATCATTATCAATCAAAAATTCAATTTTGATTTTCTTTTTTTTTTTAATTAGGATGTTTTGGATTTTAGGTGACAATGTTAAGTTTTTTAATTGAGTTTTTTTTTTTTAATTGAGGTTAAAAAAAAAAACAATTTTATTGATGCACGTCTATAGCATTTAAACACATGAATAATCCGATAATAAGGCATGTCAAATCAGTTTTCAACATTTCTTTTGTTTTTATTATAAAAACATTTTAATTTTTTCGTGCATCATAACTTGAAACGAAAATATTCAACAAGTTCTGTTCAGATTTTGACAAAATAAACAAAAGTACCACTGTTAACATATTTTTTTCGAAACTCTCTTAAAACCAGTTCAGGTTTTTAGAAGCGAGCGTTGGATACAGGATAGTCAAACACGTGCATTCAAAACTTTTGTTTAAGCTCAAAATTGGAAAACCTAAAATATAGAACTTATGGCTACAGAAAGCTTCAGAAAGGCAAACAATTAACAAATCAAATTTGGCTTCTCAGTAATTTATACTTGATAGCGTTTAAAAATGAGAGAACCGTTGTAAATTATTAAAACAATGCTTATTTCTCTGAAATGTTTAGCTTAAAAAATATTCGAAAATGCTGCATTGGAGACGACAAAACCTGCTCTTTTTCAAAAACCGGTTAATGGTATCCACTGAAGTCAGAACTCCATATCTGAATCATTTTAAGAATAAATATCTGAATTTTAATTATAAATAAGAAAAATTCTGTATCTGAACAAAAAAAGTTAAATTTTTAAAAATTTCGAATTTTAGTAATTTTTAATAAAAATACAGTTTTTTCAAAATTGGCAAATTTCGGTAGAAATTCAACACTTTTATATAAATCTTTTCTTCTATTTAAAACCATATGCAATAAAACTGGGGGAACGAAAATCGACAAAGCGGTTTTAATAGACGTTTTATTGGAGCTTCTATTTCTACTTATAACATTCACAAGACTTGTTAAAAATAACATAAGTTTTAAAGTCTGCAACATAATAATCTAACTTTCAATAACTTTAAAGGAAACAAAAATTGATTTTTCCTAAGTAAATCTTACATGAACGTATATTACAAAAGTAATTGCATTTTTTCAATGAGATATGACCATTTATTGGTGATTATGTAACCATAAATGTATATACGTAATAAAATTAAATTCATATATGGAACAATATATAGCATATAAATTGATGTATGTTATTAGATATTTCCATTTATAACTTGTTTCCATACATGGCATACATCTTTATATGTGCTGGTGTATGAAACATACATGGAAGCAGGAATGTTCATTGATTATCAAATATTATCCCAGCAAAAAGATTGCCGAATCGTGTAGCCTGAAAGAAAACATTTATTGCCGGCAATAATAATTTTCATATTGGAGAAGTTTCTTCCGTCGGGAGTAACTGTTTCCCGAAAGCAATACTTCCAGGCAATACGAAAACAATTCCCTAGGAAGATAAATCGGCAATGTTTTATTATCGCCAAATTATTGCGATATTTTATGACATTTTTTATCGCCAAAAATATTGCCGGGAAGTTAAATCGTCGATACTTAACGGTGTTTTTATCGCCAAATTATCACCGGCAAGATAAATCCGCGATATTGCCAAATTATCACCTGGACGTTAATAAGAAGATATTGAACTACTATCATCTAATAAAAATACGATTTTATATTTTCATACTAATTAAATTTAACGTTTTATTTTGGAATAATAATAACAAAATATATATTCAATTACCCACTACCATTACAATCTTTGACTTTACTTTTGGTTTGGCCCAGCGAACAATAGGATTATTTTTTATTTAATATCTTTACTGAAACTTCTAAAATAAAACTTATACAGCCTTCGGGTGTTATTTATTCCATTTCTTGACTGTAAAAGTCCATTTTTCAAATGTTTTCATCTCCCGACAAATGAAAAATAAATAAATAAATAAATACTAAGAAGACAATAATGGAGCAAAATTGATTATTAATAGGTTTTTAGTTAAAGTTCTGCCTATTATGGAGGCTCTAGCTTTTCTAAAACTTCGGGTTCTGATGAGATCTTTAGCCAGATCGAAATACTAGTATAAACCTAGCTAATATGTTTGATTTGCTTTATTTTTGTAAATATACGGAGGTTGAAAGCTCGTTATAAATTGAAATTGTCATAAAAAAATAGTTTATAAATATTACTTTTTCAATATCGCTAACATTTCTTCCAGCTGCTAAAAAGAATATATATATAAAATACTACTTTGATAATTTTGTATTGGTGATAAAAAGAAGATATTGCCGTAATATCTTCTGGACGACATATTTTTCGAATTTTTGAAGCGATTATTTTCACCTGGGTACATATTAAGGAAATACAATTGCGTGCAGCTGCTGTTAGTGTTATTGTTGCTAGTCGTCATTGTCAGAATATAAGAAGGATGCACAACAATATTTGGCCAAGAGTTGTACCATTTTTTCTTCCAACTTTTTTCTACCAATATTGATGGTGAATGCAATAAATTATATAAATGCTAAAAGTATACATACATCTTATGGTCTCTACACACACATATACTGACACATTTTTGTGAAAAGCAATAAGAAAGGAGATGCTATATTACAAATCCACACACACACACACATAGTGCCAACAATTGCTGTTGTGGTAGTGGTAGGTTATGGTCGTTTTTGTTTTTTTTTTTCTTGTTTTGAACACAACTGTTGGTTGTTATTTTAATGTTGTGGTTGTTAAAAATTTTTTATTTTTCCCCATTTTTTTTTTTTTTTGTTTGGATATCTTTTTTAAAAACGTTTTCTTAATGTGTATTTTATCTTAAGTGAGTTATTTGTGTTGTGGTTATGAAATATATGGTGCTTTTCAAGCCAACTGGCCAGCTGCAGAAAAAAATTTGTCGTATCAATATCACACTTACATTATTTGTTGTTCCATTGTACAGTAATTGTTAAACTTTTAATATTTTCCCCAAAAGTTAGGGAATTAGGCGTGTTAATTGAAAGTTGCGTATTCTAGTAATCGAGCTATACAGAAAAAAATTTTTTGGACAAGTTTTAATGAAATTTTTCACTAAACCAATAAAGTTTTCTTCACTAGGTGAAATTTTTAAAATTTATGAAAAAGTTTCATATTTTTTATAAAACTATTTTTAAAGAATCTCTCTCTTTAGCCGCAAAAAATTTTTAATAAATTATATGAAATTTTCTAGTGACAATTCATAGATCTTTTACAAAAATGCATTGATATCATGCAAAATAAAACTCAATTTATCAAAAATCGGGCAATTTTTTTTTAAATAACGGTTAGATGTTTTTGCATCGATCAAGAAAGTTTTATTGTTATACTTGGATTAGTTTTGGAGGAGATATTTGTTGAATATTCTTCCAATATATTTAAATTGTTCTATGTAAATGCTACGTCTAGTACCTGGGCGTATGAGCTATATTATAATTTGTAATCTTTATTGATCATACGCCTACATCGCAGATACACAGCTTTTACTTCATATATTTAAATAATATTGAAGAATATCATTCAACGAATATTTTCTCCATATTTAATGTGAGATACACTATGAAACTGAATCGATAGTAAACCATCTAATCTCTTTTGATGAATAAAAAACGAAAAAAAAAATTGTTCGATTGTTAGATAAAATTGAGGTTTGTTTTACACTAAAAATTCGGAACAAGTTTTGAAATTTTTCAAGAAATTTTATTTTTTTAAATTTCTTCATCAAAAAAATGTAATAATATTCAGACAAATTATTATCAATAATATACTATCCCTGCGGGAAATAAAGGGCCGATTGATCCAACGTGGTAATTCTGTGATATATGATTGGGGAGCACGTCACGAAACTAGTGAAACCAAAATTGTGGTGCACCAAAAAGTGTTAATTTGGGTGAAATGTCCAATCACATGACTATAGTTATGGTGACAAAACATTCACCGGTTGGTACCAGTTATATCATGTTACTGGAGAAAAAGTAACATAATATCAAAATGTACTTAAGAAACTAGGATCGTTGCAGTTGATGTTGCTAGTGGTCATTGAACTGGTTCATAACCGTAAGCAGTGGATGAAAACATGGCAATTAGTGCCAAAGGATGCATTCCCTTGACTGCACTCAGGGAACTTCTGCTTTAAAAATATGTAGTTGTTTGGGTTGTAATACAGTTTCATTATTTTTAATGTAAATGTAAGTCATTTGTAGAACAAATAAAATTTTTAACTAACCTTGTAGTTCATTTAAAAAAACAACTCACATCAAATGACTGTTTTATGATTTTACAATCATTTTTTACAGTTGTTTTTTGTTATTTAAAAAAATAAAAAAAAAACATTTTTGGTTTATTTTTTACTACCATGTGGTTCATTTTTACTACAATTGTTAGTAATTTTTTGTACAGTAAAAACAAATGGCAAATGTTAGTTGAATTTAATGAAATGTAAGTCGTCCTTTTTTTAAATGAAATTTCATTTGTTTTTGACTACAATTGCTGTCGTCTTTACCAACATAATTTCCTAAGTGTGCTACAAAGCGGACATAACACTGAAGAAATTTTATCTGTACCGACTTTGTGACAGTAAGATGAAGACGTAACACTCCACTGGTTTAAAAGAACTGAATACGGAACTGTTTAGACAGTGACCAGGGTTCCCAGATATTGCGATTTCTCGCCAAAAGTAGGGATATTAAAATGACGATTTTACACATAAAATATTGCTACCAAAATTCTATCACCAGAATATGATTTTTTGCACAACTTATTCAAAAATTTGAAACACGTTACAAGAATATAAATTAAAATTTCAATATATCTGCATATTGGTTTCGAAATATCTAGTTTAGATATTTTACAAGATTTTTGGAAACGATTTTTTATTTATGCGATTCATAGAAATTGTTTGATAAAATGTTAGCAAATAAAGACAATGGGTCTCATGCATAAAACGTGAGCTTGAGCTCGGACTCGATTTTTTGAGTAAAAGGTACTTGTCGTATGCATAATAAAATTTGATGCATTTGCTTTTACTCACTGCTCACGTTTGATCTCGTCTTGCTCAGTTTGAACTAAGTTCGATGAGCTTGTGCTCATTTTCATATGCATAAAAACAAGCTTTTGCTTTCTTTCGTGAGCTCTTGCTCGAATTTTGTTGAGCATGCCTTATAGTTGACTCGCGTACACTAAAAAGGAATCATGGCTGAATATTTTGTGCCACAAAGAAATACAAAATCTTATCAACAGCGTAAAACAAATTTAGCAAATGAGGATAAAAAATTATACAGGTTTGTATTCTTAATTATTAATTTTTTTTTTATATAATTAATAATAAAATGAAAAATACATAGGTTGGATGATAGTAGCATCTGCTGGTTGGCTAATTATTTTTTTGAGGAGTCAGAAGAAACACGTGGTGGTGCCCTCAGCTACATTGATAAATTCGACTCTATTTAAGATTTTGGGCAAATCCTGGATTCCAAAATGGTATAGCCACAGATATTGGAGTCCATCAATCAACTGTGTCGCGAACTATTGCGGAAGTTGCAAAACTTATATCTGTCAAAGCAAGCGAGTGTATAAAATTCCCGAAAGATGCAGATGAAATGAAAGATGCTCAAATGAAATGGCAATCAAATTATTGCTTTCCATTTGCAATTGGAGTGATTGATTGAACTCATATAAAAATTAAAAAAACCCACAAATCAAAGCGATGAGTATATTTGTAGAAAAGGCTTCCACTCTATAAATGTGCAGGCTACTTGTGATGGAAAAGAACTTTTTGCTTCATTTCTGTTACACATGTTTCTATTGTTTGTTTTTTTTTTTATTTTTAATGCTTGGTAATTGACTTTTTTCTAGTAAATATTTATTTTGTTTTATTTTTTCCACTAAAAATTTAGAAATGTCATCAGTTTCTATTTTATTATTATTATTTGATTGTACTTCTACTTCACTTTCACTTGACGACATGTTTGCAATTAGACGTTTGATCTTCCTTTGCTCAAGTAATTGCAATTGGTTTGAACTCATTTTTATGCATACGAAATTGAGTAAAAGCTGTTGCTGTTTGCTCGAACTCGACTTACGAGCAATTGCTCACCTGACTCAACTCAGCGCTTTTACTCGTTTTTATGCATTAGACCCATTACTTGCCAAAAAATCTATATTTTGAACATCCGGACTTTTTATCGAGTTTATGTACTTTTCCAAATTTAAGTTGTTTGTTAGGTATAGACAAAATAAACAAATTTTAAACTTGATTTTTGTTGTGCCTTTTTGAAGGTTTTTTGAACAGGTGACATGACACAATGTTTTGGACAAGTGCAGTGACTGGTTCCGGATGGGCTATTTCGCAACCCGTATATAATATGACACACGCTGAATAAAACAGTGAAAGGTTAATTGCTAATTATTTTTCGAAAGCCCGGAGACATATAGCCCTTAGACCAGCGCAGTGGTACGTCGCAAAACTATTCCAGTCAAACTACCCCTATCACAGAACACATTGCGCTTAATATGTGACTAGTTTTCCTTCAAAATATGTTCTCTAGTTCTACGATACGTACACCTACACCAGTCACGTGATAAATTTTTTCCCACTGGTTCTGTTGCATATCACATAAATCCTAAAATGGTCATACTTTGACACTACCTAATTCTAACTTGTCCCGTAGCATATTCATTTCTGTCGGTACGGTGATAGGTTACCTTGGTCAAGTTATTCGCCACGTCACACAGTGCTCCACAGGTGGCAATTGTCACCTCCTATGACATGCCCATGTTAAAAGTACCGATGACTTTCATATAACAGAACCGAAACTATGACAGGTTCATACACATAAAGTTCTAGTCACCTGACCATACCAGTGACTGGTCCATTTCCCGCAGGGATATTAAACCATGCCAATTTCGCCTTCCTTTTTGGAAAAATTGTGAGAGTTGTTTTAGTTTTTATTACTGGCATATAGCAAAACAAATATTATTAGTTTGGCATTGCTGCGATAAAGTTTTTTAGGTGGACAATTGGCTTGGAGAGCAACATATATGAATTTAAATAGTCTTAAGTCGATATTTAATTAAATTTAAGAAAAATTTGTATACTGCATTTCAGTGATCAAGTACAAATAAGTAGACCAACAATAAGCGTTTAAGGGAAGAACATTAATTGCACTGCTTGATATCCAAAAATTAATAAATTCCATATATATTTCGGACACGGCAATTTCATTGATGTACTTTATATTTGGTTTTTCAGCAAAATGACTTCAAAATTTGACGCATTTTCACGCAGTTTTTTATATACAAAAATATTAAAATACATTCAATCTGATTTCTTTCTGTTGAAATCTAAGGAAAAGACCATCAGTAATATTTGTAATGCATAATTAATTCCCAAAGCTTAAAATTAAAACCCACTGCTAAGCGGTTTGTTATAATTTTTTTCGATTTTCGCGAATTCGGTGGATAAATAATTAATCGACCCAATCATATGTTCTTGCAGTGGCAAGAGTCATTTTGGAAAAGGTATATCAGTTAGATAAAAGTTACACAGTGCAACAAATGAAGACTTTTGGAAAAATGCACGGACGCGACAGTATAGATTCGATTGTACTACCAAAGGTTTGTAAAACATTGTACTCGGTTTAGCCAGTTTGACTACCAATCTTTTTTTATGGACCTCAAAAGATTTTGACAATCAGTGCACCACTCAAAAGAAGGTGTCCTCAGTTTTTGGCTTACAGCTAATTCAGACTTGATGTTAAGCAATATTACCTATATTTGGCAGTAATGTAGTGAAGAGTCTAATGAACAAATTTTATAAACATTTTATGTGCAATAAATCATTTTTTCCTGCACTCTTTTGAAAAATGTAGGAGACAATTATTTTTCTTTTTTGCCTTTTTCAGCATAACTTACAGGGACTCATAATTTTTCACTAACAATATATGACAAAATTGTAGTCATTGTAAATCTGAAAAACTTTTGTGAACATATCAATACAATCTGAATGTGTCTAGGCATCCGAAATAGCTTACAAATACCACTTTGTAACTTATAAATAGTCGTTTTTGACTAGACTACACTTTTATTGCATTTTTGTTTACTTTTTTAATTATCCCTGTAAGTTATGCTGAAAAAAAACAAAACAAAAATAATTTTCTCCTATATTTTTTCAAAAAAGTGCAGGAAAAAATGATTTTATGTACATAAAATGTTTAAAAAATTTGGTCTGTAGACTCTTTACTACATTATGGTCAAATAAAATAAAGCAATATCATCAAGTCTGAAGTAGCTGTTGGCCAAAAACTGAGAACGCATAAACAAAATTGGTAGTCAAACTGGCCAAACCTAGTACAGGGTTTTACTAACCTTCGGTAGTACAATCGAACCTATACTGTCGAGTCCGTACAACTTTTTCACTGTTGCACTGTGTTACTTTCGTAAGGCGTTTTTAATTCGAAATTCGCGATTTGTCAAAAATTGTAAATGGTATCATAGCGTTTAAAAATTTCCACAATTTTCAACTTTATTTTATGTGGTGTAATGGTTAGCGCGTTGAACTGTTACACAGAAGGTCCCGGGTTCGATTCCCGGTGACGACAACATCAATTTAGAAAAATAATGTGTATGAGTTTTCTATCACCTATATGTATCGCTGCGCCCACCTTCGGTGTTCCCATAGCACTTAACCCCACCGAAGTAAAATAATGAATCAGGGCTATGAATCAAAAAGCTTCAATAAATTCGCCAACTCTACATCAGGTGGCGAGCAACAACTGTTCTAAGACTTATCATCTCGCGCAATTACAGTGTTGCCATGTTTGAAGCCCTTTATCTTTCTTGATTTTACTGCAAGCCATAAATTACAGCTTTTAATAAGCACTAAAATCCGCGCTTATTTTGCCCAAAAGTAATGCTTGCAAGTGGGAATTCGCCATATAAAAATCATGGCATATGTAAGCAGGTTTCTAAGGGATCATCATTTTTTAGGGAAAGAAATACTGAAAGAAGCGTGTAGTCCGATTTAATTTCTAGCGGATTTTGAGAAGTCAGTATTTTTAATAAAAAAAAAATTTTAAATATATTTATGTTGACAGAAACTAATATAACTAATGTAAATTATTTTATTTGATCACAACTACTCAGTTATGAAGCAATAAATACACAAAAAAACTAAAAACGAGGTTCAATTAAAAAATATATTGAATCAATTAATATTTTAATTGATTTTGAACCTATCACGGCAATGAATATATTAATTAACACTAAATATGTTTTAATTGTTGTATTAAAAACTCAAAATAGTTTTTTCGGATTTTGTAAAAACAACATATATAACACCAAATTGTGTTTGTTGTATGTAATGTCTCGATTTGAGTTATGCCAATTATATTTTTCTATTGTAGACAACTGAGAATTTGGGTGATGTATTACATAAATTAATATATTTTTATTTTTTTACTTTTATTTTCAGTTCCTGGATTTATCAAGAAATCAATTACATGGTATCAATGCCGATATCGTTTTACGTATACAGGCAATACGTAACGTAAGATTAGATAATAACCCGCTTATATGTGATGAATGTCATATGGGAAAACTAATTGATGTTGTAAGACAAGTAAGTAAATTTAATATAATGAAAAATTATATAATATTATTAATCAATTTGCATGCAAGAAGGAAATTTTATATTTAGAAATAGCATTTTAGTTATAAATTGAAAGTCTAAATTGATTTTTTTTTTTTTGACAAAAGATCAGAGGTAATATGCAATGCATTTTTTTCGAAACAATTTTGTTTTCTGTAGGCAAGATTAATTGTAGTAGCATGCCAATTTTATTGTTCTTATTTTTATTTTCTATCAAAATCTACCAAAATTTGTTAACTCAAATCAAGTTATATTAAACACAAGACATCAAATAAATTTTCTACGAGTATACACCCTATAGGGAATGAGGAGTCAATTGACCTAAAAGTGACTGGTTAAAGAAGGACTTTTCACAGGACTGGTATAATTCAATACTGAAGCGGGTTAAGCAGTGTCAATTGTCCTAAAATTACAAATCCTGTGAGGGATAAAGGGAGGACATACCACTTAAACAGAATGCTTATTAACAATAAAAATCCAATTGGCCAGAATTTGTTAACTCAAACCAAGTTATATTAAACACAAGACATCAAATAAATTTTCTACGAGTATACAAATGAGTCAATTGACCTAGGAGTCAATTGACCTAAAAGTGACTGGTTAAAGAAAGACTTATCACAGGACTGGTATAATTCAATACTGAAGCGGGTTAAGCAGTGTCAATTGTCCTAAAATTACAAATCAAGTGAGGGGTAAAGGGAGGACATACCACTTAAGCAGAATGCTTATTAACAATAAAAATCCAGTTGGCCAGAATTTTACCCACTGGAAGCTGTTTAGTTTTCCTTTATTTTTTAAACTAAAAATTATTAAATTTGTTTTGTTTTTTTTTTGTCGATATTTATGGTTTTGTTTTGGGTTTATTAAAAAATTATCGGCATGCGAAAATTGACCTAAAGAACCTGGACTGCTGGAAAAGGACTTATCACAAGACTAGTATTATTTACAATTGATGTGAGTTATGTAGTGTAAATTGATCTAAAAAAACTAGTTCCGTGACTGGTAGAAGTAGGATATATCACCTAACTGGTATACATATTGACTAGAAAGAGCCAATGAGTTAGAAATTTATTGTTTCATTTTCTACCATTACGACATGACCCTTTTGCGACAGTCTTGTAGTACGCATATCTTTGGTTAGTCCTGTGGCTTGCCACTATGTGGTTTAAAGCAGGACAAATGACCCCCTCCTATGACAAGCACATGTTAATGTTGCCAGTTGTTAACATAGGGTAGGGTTTAGCAGAGGACCTGTCTCTGGCACGAAGGGACCGATCCTGTGGCACACGCAGGACCGGTCCCATTCCCCATAGGGCACTGAATAGTTTGACCTATTTAGATATTTAAACATTTCAACAAATAACTTGAAATATTATCTATAAAATTATAAAAAATAAATTATTTTAAAACTGAATTTCTTATTTTGCCACTTTTTTAAATAACTTGGAAACATTGTGTACAACTATATTTCTTATTAATGTCAAACTTCTTATTTAGACTATTACATTAATGTTATGCAGTTTTTATTTTTAGTTTCGCGAATTTTGGTATTAAAAAAGTACGATAAAAAGGCAGATTTTTTTCTCCTTTTTGTCCTCCCAAATCATCGAGGTCTCCCAAAACTCTGGATTTAGATCTATATTCCTTACTATGTAATTTCACTCTAAAAGTGTTTCCATAGAAAGAACTTAAGTATTTTAATTTTCTTTTAAAATATATGATTCTTAAATTTTCCTTTTAGCTATTTCTTTTTTTAAAATCTCGATTTGAATGCATTTAAAGTAAAGATATATTAATATAAACGAAAATTGCTATAATTTCTATCAAATTGTTTTAGGGGAATCCATATAAAGGGTGGTTAAATTGTAAGGGCCGATGTTGAATGTGAACCACACCTAAACGCCAAGTTTTTTTCCGAATTTTATTTGACATTTCTCTATTTCAGACTTACTCAATTTGAACCATGGAGAGATACACAATCCAACAACGTGTTAAAGTTATCCAGACTTATTATGAAAATGGGCGTTCAAATCAAAATGCATATCGTGCACTTCGTGATTTTTTTGGTCAATTTGATCGTCCAAATGTGCGTACAATCGCAAAAATCGTGAAAAAATTCGAGCAAACCGGGTCTGTAGAAGATGTGAGAATACCAGTGCATGCTCGTACAGCTCGTACTGCAGAAAATATTGCTGCTGTTCGCGATAGTGTGGCAAGAAATGGCAACAGTGTATGATCAATTTCGAAGAAAATCATCTTCAGTGATGAGGCACATTTTCACCTCAGTGGATTCGTAAATAAACAGAATTGCCGCATTTGGGCGAATGAGAATCCAAGAGTGATTGTCGAAAAACCAATGCACCCACAAAGATTGACTGTTTGGTGCGGTTTATGGGCTGGCGGCATCATCGGGCCGTATTTTTTCCAAAATGAGGCCGGTCAGGCAGTTACTGTGAATGGTGTTCGCTATCGTGAGATGATAACGAACTTTTTATGGCCCGAATTGGAAGATATGGATGTGGACGATATGTGGTTTCAGCAGGACGGTGCCACTTGCCACACAGCTAACGAAACAATGGCTCTTTTGCGCAACAAATTCAATGGCCGTGTTATCTCACGTAATGGCGATGTCAATTGGCCGCCAAGATCATGTGATTTGACACCGTTGGACTTTTTTCTTTGGGGTTATTTGAAAGAAAAGGTGTACGTCGATAAGCCAGCAACAATTCAAGAGCTAAAGGATGAGATAATTCGGCACATTAACGGCATAGAACCTCCATTATGCCTCAGCGTCATCGAAAATTTGGACCATCGGATGGAGGTGTGCCGCCGTGGTCGCGGCGCCAATTTGGCCGATATTTTGTTCCATACATAATTGAGTAATACCAATATATCATAATAAAATAAAATTACAATAATTTCCTAAATAGTTTGTGTTTTATTCAAAATCAACATCGGCCCTTGAAATTTAACCACCCTTTATTATGAAAATGTTAATCTCTATAATAATAAACATAAATGAATTGGTGACAACAGTATCAAAACCTTGTTCAATGCACAGTGGGCTCAATGAAAATCTTACATACATGTTGGTGTTAGCTACACTCTAAAAAATCATTGTAAATTTACTACCATAAAATAATTAAATTTGTATGTAATTTTAAATAAAATTTTCACACTAAATGAGCAAAACTATTTTGCGTACACACTTACAGTATTTTTATCCATTATGTGTTTACAATTGAAATTGAATTGAAATGAAAAGCCAAAAAAAAACTAAAGCTACAAAAATCTACAAATTAAAAATAATCGAGTATTTTTGTGAAGTAATAAACAATTCAAAGTGTATAAATGTAATATTTGTGATAGTAAATTAAATGTTCTTGGTAATGTACCAAAAACATTTATACATCCGTAAATAGAAACGGAATTTCCAAGTGTTTGCAGCTAACAAATATTTTTAAAATATATTATATATACAGTGCTTTAAAGAATTCAATCCTTCATTTAGTTTTTCAATTTTGATTGACTGATTTGATTGACAATTTTGATTGAATGGCTAAATTCTTAAATCACAATTTTACAAATCGAATGAATTCTCAATTGGTTTCGATTTTATTTCTAAAGACTTCCATAATTTTTCATCATTCGATTAACTCAATCACTTAATTCAATCGTTGGGAGTTCAATTGATTTAAAAAAGTAAATACATTTATTTATTTACTTGTTTATTTCCTATACAACAAGATTTAATCTTATATTTATAGTATAGGAATGCAAAATGTTGAAGTTTGGCAAAACAAAATATTAAATTATTAAATCAAACATTAACTTTAAATATAATTATAAAATATACAAATTATAAAAATTATAAAAATTACAATCAATTGCACGGATCAATGTTATAATAGCGTTCACAGAAATATTAAAATTACGAAAAAAAATTAAATAAAAATTGTTTAAAGTTTTTTGCATTGCTGTTTAGTTGTTGGTTTTGTGGGAGAGTATTCCAAAGACGCGTAGCATTTAGATAGAACTGCCATTCAGACACAAGATTTCGATGGCTTTGGGAGTATAAGTTTTCTACCCCTGGGTGATCTGGCAAAGCGTAAGTTGGCATATAGATATTGAGGATTTTTAGTATAAATAATTTTATGTAAGCATATAAGCACCCGAATTTTGAAAAGATCATCAAAAGATACTCCATAGAGGTTTTTTGTAAATAATGAAATATGGTCAAACCTTTTTAAACCGTAAACATATCTTACTATGTTATTATACTATGTTATTATACTTGCGTTTGCTTGCAGAATCACAGTTTGCAAAAAGCTCACACCCATAAATCAATCCAGGAATCAATAGGATTTAGCGAGAAGTATTCTTATTCTTAGGGGAGTAAAAAATTGAGTTGACCATAGTGATCTTAACTTAATGTAAGTTTGACCAACTAGTGTGTTCACGTGGTTTGTCCAAGTTAAATATTTGTTGAACGTTATTCCCAGATTTTTTGCAGTCTGAACCGGTACTATTTTTTCACTATTTATTAAAAATTCATCTTCAATAACTGGATTAACAGTTTTTTTATGAATCACCAAATACTTTGACTTTTTTGGATTTAAACAAAGCCCATTTGCTGTTGCCCACCCATATATTCTATTGAGATCATCATTCATTTTATCAACATTTTCTCTAATCGATCTAACTGGACTACTCAAAAACAGTTGCACGTCATCTGCATACAGATCTATTTGACAATGAGAAAGTTGATTCGGTAAATCATTCGCATATATTGCAAAAAGAAGTGGTCCTAGAATCGACCCTTGTGGTACTCCTCTAGTAAGGGGTAACGGGTTACACCAAGCATTGTTAACAAAAACAGATTGTGTACGTTCTGTTAAGTAGGAAAACAACAACTGAGTTGACGTTTCAGGAAATTAAAAAAATGTTTAAGTTTCATGCATAAAGTTAAGTGATCTACCGTATCAAATGCCTTAGAATGGCCAAGAAATTTTAAAACGTTTTTTAATCGTTTTCCCAATTATGGACTCTATATTAATGGGTAGATATATATAATTTGACTTTGAAGCAAATATTATAAGGAATTTACAGATAAAGTGCTATAGTTTAAAAATATCATGACTTTGGAAGTTTAAACTATACACTCAGTAAACTTCAGCTATAAATATTTGTAGTTGTTTGAGTTGTAATACATTATCTTTATTTTAAGTGAAAAAAAACAGTCATTTGTAGAATAAATTTCAGTTTTGACTACATTTGTAGTTCATTAAAAAAAAACAATATCAAATTACTGTAGTATGAAACTATATTCATTCTGTCAGTTTCTTCTATTCATCTAAAACAATAAAACCAATAACCGTTAGTACATTTTTTCTTAATTTGTTTCTAATTTTTACTACTTTTGTGCTTTATTTTATCAACAGTCAAAAATAAATGACAATGTAAGTTGAAATTAAAAATGTTAAGAAAATGCAATTCAATTTGAATTTAAGGAAATTCCTTTATTCAAGAGAAATGTAATTTGTTTTTAACTACATTTTCAGTTGTCTATTTTACAACAGTATTACGTTATCACTTGAACTGTGAATTAACAAAAATAAGATATTAACAATTCCATATACATAAACTATACCCGATATATATATTTAACTTATTACCGACTTTGAAAACTTTAATTTTTTCATCACGAGATAATAGTCCCAAAGGGGCGTACAATTGAGAACTCTTTTGAAGTTACTAAAGGGTGTCCCAAGAAGAGCGCAATTTTTAAATTTTAAATAAAACACAGATATTTAAAAAAATAATCGTGAAACTTTATTATATTGTAAAGTAGACAGAATGAGGTTATGTATGGAACAATATATCGTGCAGATGGCCGCCGCGGCTTTGCTGGCATGCACGCGATCTTTTAATGAAATTTTCAACGACCGTGTTGTATGAATGCTGCGGTATTTCATTAATGCAGCATCCAATTTCCTCTTTTAAGGCTTGAGTCGTCGTCGGCTTATTCGCGTAAACCATCGACTTCAAAAAACCCCAAAGAAAAAAATCTAATGGTGTTAAATCGCACGATCTAGGCGGCCAATTCTGATCTCCAAAACGCGAAATAACACGACCGGGAAATGACTGATGCAGCAATTGAATTGTTTCTCTGGCTGTATGACATGTGGCGCCGTCTTGTTGGAACCACATGCCCTCCACATTAATTTCTTCAATTCTAGGCAAGAAAAAACTGGTTATCATTTCACGATACCGAACACCATTGACTGTTTGCGCTTGACCTGCCTCATTTTCATAAAAAAAAGGTCCAATGATTCCTCCAGCCCAAAAACCACACCACACAGTGACACGTTGAGGATGCATTTGCTTCTCGTGAATCACTCGAGGATTTTCCTCACCCAAATGCGACAATTCTGCCTATTGACGAAGCCATCAAGATGAAAATGGGCCTCGTCACTGAAGATGATTTTTGCGAACTGTAGCCGCAAAACTTTCACCATTTTGGTAAAACAATTTCACAATGAGAATGCGTTGTTCATTCGTGTAGCGCTCCATTTTTACTAACCTCTTACCTTCTACTAGCAAACAATAACAATTGTTCAAATGTCAAACAATGACACTTCGAATGTTGCCAGATTTAAAAATTGCGTTCTTCTTGGGACACCCTTTATAACTGGTCTAAAATGATTGTATTTGAGAATTGGTATTATTGTAGTATTCAAATTGATGAAAAAATAAAATGTTGAGATTAATTACACGGTGTTACAGTCAAAATGCACTTCTAAAGAGACCTAGTGTAGGTCGTAGGCCTTGTTGAGTAGAATAAATATAATAACAATATATGTTCCCAAACAATGTATAAGAAAAAAAAGACGCCTAAGTTGAAAAAGCTGACCAAAAAACTGGAGGTTTGAAATATTTGGGGTATTATTTCCACATTGGTTTGTTGAAAGTATAAACATATATACATATTTGAAAAGTATTTTACTTTTAAGTTTTAATAAATTAAAACCAAAAGTTTATTTTTCGATCTTTTATCATAAATTATGATGTGAGCAAGATTATTCAAGTTCAAGATCATTTGTTTTTTGTTAAACAAAAAACAAAAAACCGTGCAACGATATTTATTAATCAAAAAATTCTTCATCCGCAACTTAATGCAGATTTTAATCCACTGACAGGTCCTTACATGTTTCATGTAGCGTCACCTACAATCATCAGAGAACCAATGTTTAACAAAAAACAAATGATCTTGAACTTGAATAATCTTGCTCACATCATAATTTATGATAAAAGATCGAAAAATAAACTTTTGGTTTTAATTTATTAAAACTTAAAAGTAAAATATTTGAAAATTGCAAAGTACGGCAAAAACTGATCTATGGTCCTAATTCTATAGTCAGAAACTGTTATTGTTTATTACTAAACACTAACAACACTGTGTACTATGGCTAGAGATTCTAGCCTTTACACAAACAACGATATTTGTTAGTTAAAGGAAAAAAAGGTTTTAATTTTTTGAATTAGTTGGATGCTTCCGTGATTTGTTTTTTAAACTTCTCATGAAGTTTAAAAAACACTACGGGTAAAGTGTTCATCTTTTGTCATCAGAAAATTATAGCTTTGGGTAAATCTTCTACCCCGTCCACATTGGTTCTCTGATGATTGTAGGTGACGCTACATGAAACATGTAAGGACCTGTCAGTGGATTAAAATCTGCATTAAGTTGCGGATGAAGAATTTTTTGATTAATAAATATCGTTGCACGGTTTTTGTTTAACAAAAAACAAATGATCTTGAACTTGAATAATCTTGCTCACATCATATTTGAAAAGCTTTGTCATCTTTCCGTTTAAAAATTTAAAATCGGCCCATAACTGAAAAAGTTAAAAATATTTAAGTCCATAAAGTCCTCAAAAAACGTTTTTGGATATGACTTTTAAAAATAAACAAATTATCTACTCAACAAGGCCTACAAAATACACTGGGTCTCTTCAAAAGTGCATGCAATTTTTTCTATTTTGTGACATAGTGTTATTTATGTATTTTTAAAATTATTTTTATTTGTTAATTTTTCGATTACTCGATTAATTTTTAAAAATTAACCGTTTGATAGTTCGATCAAAAATTGTTTGGTCGTTTATTCGAATAAAATAAAAACACGAATAATTGACAACAATAATAAGTGCATAAAACATAACCAATTTAAAAAGTTCCTAAAAACTCTTCATTTGTTTTTATTATTTATTAATTTTTATGAAATATCTTGAAATATTTGAATTTTTTAAAGAACTAATTGTCGAACTCAACATTTTAAAGTAGTAGAACAAACGTTATTGTAAAGTTAAAAATCTTTTTTTTAAGCCATTCAGCCTACAGACCAAAACAAAGATATGATATATATGTCTTCATAGAAATCGTTCCGTTTTTAACATCCTAATCTGATAGGATTAAAATTGTAGATAAAAATAACTTTTAAAAACGCCTTTACTACGCACCACCGTCCAGAAAATGAAACGAAGAGTTACGTTTCGTTATACACTTTTTGTATCACACAAACTTTGTACACCAATTTTGACCTAAAATCCAAAAGACCGTATCTACACTTTTTAGTTTTTTACAGGAGAGACAAAAAACATTATAAATAAAAAAACTACTTCAAGCTTAGTATACAAATTTTAGAATTATGATTAAGAAACAAAGACGGATTTGTGTTTGAGAAAAAAATTCATCGAAAAATAGTACACACAGAGAAATAAAGTGCCAACCGAATTAAAAAGTGTATATTAAGGGCAACAACTAATAAATTCAGTTAGTACAACGATATTAACTTTCGATTTGTGAAAATGTTGGGTGTTGCAACTAAAATTCTGTTGATTTAACCGAATGTTGTTGTGAAAACTAATATAAAGATGTGCCAACTGTCTGAAATTCGTAGTAACAGAATTTGATTCATAGTAACCGAACTCAGTTGGCAAATAGTTAAATTTTTTTCTGTAGGTTTTCAGTAATGTAGTTACGGCTTATGCTACTAGATTTTTTTAAAACCAAAAAGATGTAACAATAATACAAAAATATATGAAAAAAATTAAACAAGCGTTTAAGTTAAAAAATACTGCTCTTAGGTAGTAACTAAAAAAGTTTTTATTCAACTTATGTATTTTTATATATTTATTGCAAGCATTTTTAAAACAAAACGTATTTAAACTATTTAAAAGCTTTCGAGAAATATTGAGAAAATGAATTTATTTATTTCGAGAAATGAAATAAACTTTAAACTGGTTAAACAAAAAACTGTGTAAATCATTACATAAAAGGGAAATAATTGTACTACATGCCTTTTTGCTTAATTAATATATTGAAATTGCATTTACGGTCTTTTTATTTTCGTAAATAATATCGGTATTTTTGCAATTGGTAAAAGTGAACGTGTAATATGTTGTGGGAAGGTGTATTTTGGTTAACTACAATTATAATCAATCAAAAAGTAATCTTTGAGTTTTTTGTTAGTTACGGTCTTTTGGATTTTAGGTGATGATATGGGGAAATGTTAAAAAAATAATTTTCCACGCCACCCCGGACACAACAAAAATCACAAATGTGGCTTCGTTCGTTTATTCATGAGGTTTTTATTATGCCAATTTTTAGTCTATCTTGCCCGAATGTTGTCTTCAGAATGTTTTAGAAAGACAAGCACATATACAAACAGTAGGAAATTATATACAAGGGCGTTCCCAAAATTAGCAGACCTGACATTAGTTTACAAAAAAAAATATTTTGGTGGAACCTAATCAAACATATGTTTTATGTTTCAAGGCGCCACATTGTTTAGTATTATTTTTTTGATCTATCAAAAACAAACGATCTCAATGAATTTGTAAACATGGAGGAAATTGGTTCCCGTTATGTAATTAAGTACTTTCATTTGAATGGTCTTAGTCCAACCAATATTAAAGTCGAGCTTGATTATACTCTGGGGGAGTCTGCTACTTCGTTTACGACTATAAAATATTGGGTAACTCTGCCACAAAAACGCGCCAGTTCGAGCTGCCTAGACGAACACCATAGTGGTCCAGCAATTGAAGTGTCCACGCAAGAAATGGTTAAGAAAATCCACAAACTGATATTGGATGATCGTCGCCTGAAGGTGCGTGAGCTGCCTGAAATAATAGGCCTTTTAGAAAGTGCTTTACATCGCATATTGACCAACAATTTGGAGATGATAAAGCTGTAAGCAAGATGTGTGCCGCATTTGCTCGTAATAGAACAACATTCACTATTTCACATATCCACTATTGTGAAGGCCAAAATCAATGAATTATAGTTCGAATTGCTTCATCCCGCACCTTATTCGCCAGATTTAGCTCAGTCGGATTATTTTCTATTTAAAAACTTGAAAAAAATGGCTCGGTGGTATAAGATTTGGCAACATTGAAGAGGTGGTGTTGGCTCTGGAGGCGGTTGATGTCTATTTTAAGGAGCTAAGCAGTTTTTACTGTAAACAGGGTATCGAATCTATTTAACATCGCTGGGAAATGTGTATCGAGCTAAAATGAGATTAATGTTGAGAAATAAACAAAAGTTTTCCTAAATTTGTTGTGGTTTCAATGCTATGTCTGAGGTCGGCTAGTGATGGGACCGTATATAGATAGATATATCAATTATAACATGTCGCTATAGCTCAGATGGTAAGCGCTTGACTGACAAGATGGAGTCCCAGGTTCGCACATTTTATTTAAAAAAAAAAAAAAATTTAAATAAAAATTTATTTATATAAATTAGTTTTTTTTGAAAATTTATTTTAGACTCATTATTTTTGTCCATGCTAGTAAGCATATAATTAACCACAATTTCTTTTTACTTTTCGTAAGGTGTTTAGTAATGATGTGTCATTGTTTCTGAACGACATCCTCATATAAAATGAATACGATTTGTAATGACAATTGAAAGTACTTGTCATTAGCAAATATGTACTTATATCACCACTTATATGGTAATCCTTTTTCTACACTGAAAGAATTATATGCATGACATTAATGAATTTTGCACTTGATCTAAGTATTGTCACTGAAAGCTTTTCATTAAGTTAGTGTAGTTTTTATAAAATTTAATGAAACATTGCGTATTATTTACTACAACTTTTATATGACTAATGAAAAAGTTCCATTAAAAATAGTTTCATTAATACTATGAAGTTTTTTTCACGAAGTTTAAGAAATTTTCATTGTAATGAAAACTTCATTAGTTTAGTGAAAAAATTTCAGTAAAACTCGTCCAATGAATTGTCTTTGTGATGGGGGATGTGTCGTTCAATAAATAACAAACAATTCCTGCAATTTCAATGGAAATCCTGTTAATGTAGCACAATGCTTAATCATAAAGTGTCATCTTCTTTTCTGTTAAGTTCAAATTTTAAAAATAATATTTACAATGGTAACATTATTGTAAAGGTGAAAGCTCATCGATAAGACCCTTTTATTTACAAATAAATTGTATACAATTTTTTAACCAACTATTTATCCATGCTTAACTGTGTTTAAGTATAACATCAGCAAATTGCATTTATAATAACATAATGTGTTTTGTCATTCTCATTTTTTATGTGCTAAAAAAATAATACAAATTTTGTTTGTATTTTCAGAAGCAAAAAATACCTTAAAATGTATAGTTTTTTATAATTTTCTCTCATTTCATTCTTTTTCGTTTTATTTTTATAACCGAAAAAATATAAATTGTATGCCAATTATTTGGAAATTGCACAAAACAAAAACTCATAATAAAACAAAAACTTTAGTTTTTTTGTTATGGTTTTTGTTATGCATTAGGGTTATAACTTTTTTGTTGCGAAAAAGTACAGGTCTCCACGTTCTGGACAATGTTGCACTTATAATACACACCGAGAATAAATTGGTTTTAATTCCATTGTAACCAACAAAATTTAAACATTATTCAATAAATTATATAAATTAACCAAAACACAGTCACATCATTCAAACTATTGGTTTTTCTTATCAATATTGAAAAAATATTATCTTCTACATTACTTTTAATACCAACAATACTTATCGCTCAAATATAATATATGCAGTTAAAATCGAATATTAGTTTCGCTTGCAAAAAACAATCACTCTACCTTAACTATTAGTTTTTGTTACCAATTTCAAAATAATAGAAAAGTTTTTTTTTAATAATTTTGGTAACTCTAATACAATACTAAGCTTAACAACCCAATTTTCGTTGTATATACAAATCTATTTTTAGACATTCATAATTAAACTTGAAAGAAAATAATATTTAAGGTCGAAATTTGAAAATACAAATTCTAATTGGGTTTGGGCTAGATGTGATGTAATTGCCTGACAAGCAGAAGGTCACCGATTCGAGTCCAGTTCGCGGCATGAGATTTTTTTTTAATAATATAATTTTAAAATAATATATTAATTTTTTATAGTTTAAATTATGAGATGCGCAACCGAATTTTTGTATGTACATACAAATCAATTTTTAGACATACCCAGCAAAACCACACATTACCAAATCATGGGTAAAGTAAAGTATCGCCATAGGGCTTCACGCATTACATTACACCTTACTTCACTGATGAATTTTACAGGCGATGAGCCTCAATGTAATGGGTTAAACTCATTACCTTGTAGGGGGTAAAGTAACTGGTAACTCATATGGTTACATGGTGGGAAAAAGTAATGTGTGTATAAATAGATTTTCATAAAAAAAAAATGCATAAAAAATTTTTTTATAGATATTTTTTTCCAATTATTATAATTTTTTTTTATTAAATACATAACTTTTTTTTATTAATTTACTTACGTGGTCATGTTGGGACTCGAACCTGGGGTTTCTGGTATTTAGCAATTAGTTAGGCGAGAACTCTACCAACTGAGCTATAGATACATATATTTTATTGCCTAATAAGTAAATGACTTGTTGTGCTTCGTGTTTTCGTTCGTGATATCAAAAATATACACCTTACCCTCATGCTTACAAAAAATCACTAAGTAATGCGTCTATAAATAGATTTTCAAAAATATATATTAATACTTTACATTTATAATTCATGGATTATATAATTGATGATCGGTAAGTCACTATGTTATGTTTTGAAATAATGTAAAATGTAATGAGGTATCATTACAAGGTAATCCATGAGTGTTCAATTATCAGTAACTCATTACTTCTTGTTGAAAAATAATGATACACGTCACGAGTACACATTACAAGGTTATCGCACCCATTACCAAAGTTTTGCTGGGTACATATTTAAATTTGAAACAAAACAACATTCAAGGTTGAAATTGGAACATACAAATTCAAATTGGGTGTGGGCTAGAGATAAAGCAATTGCCTGACAAGCGGAAGGTCACTGGTTCGACTCCAGTTCGCGACACAAATTTTTTTTTTAATAAAATAATTTAAAATAATATATTTTTTTTAGTGTTGTTAATTTTAATAAAATATTGAAATCAGCAACCGAATTTCTGTTGTACATAAAAATCAATTTTTAGACTCACATATTTAAATTTGAAACAAAAAAACATTCAAGGCCGAAATTGGAAAATACAAATTCAAACTTAGTTTAGTCAAGAAGTAAAGTAATTGACTGACAAGTAGGAGGTCGCCGTTGCGAGCCCTGTTCGCCGCATAAGAATTTTTTATTAATAAAATAATTTTAAAATAATATAATTATAGAGTGGCCATTAAATGAAACTTTCCTGTGATATTAATTTAAGTTTTTGTGTTTTTAATTTAATCTAAATTCATGTTTTATGTTGTATGTACAATATTTTTTTTTTTAATGTGAAGTAAAAACTGTTTCATATTACGACTTCCTTGAAAAAGTCTACAAATATAGACGAAACGTCGGAAAATATGTAAAGAAACGCTGTTTTATTTACAATAAAAACTTTAGGCCTTATTAGCTTAAGAAATCAACAATTTAGAACATTTAAATAATTGGCCAAACAACAAAATAATAAAATTTTTTTATAGTTTTGATAACTCAAATAAAATATTGAGATTATCAACCGAATTTCTGTTGTGCATGCAAATAAATTTTTTAGACAAATGCTTAAATTTAAAACAAAAAATATTTAAAGTTGAAATTTAAAAAAAATATTTAGATTTGGTTTGGGCTTGAGGTAAAGTACTTACCTTCCAAACGGAATATCGCCGGTTAGAGCCCAGTTCGATTCATATAATTTTGTTTATTAATAAACTAAATTTTGTTGAATACATGTGAATCTATTTATAGAATATTATAGTCCATAAACATAAAAAATTCATTTGTTACAATAAAAATTCGAAATTTGTAAATAAATGTCGGTTGTTGCTATAGTATTTAAATTTAATAATAGTGATAGTACGTGGAACCACAAAAATGCAATTTTCAAAAATTCGGTTGCAACTACAAAATTGTTTTCTGTGTGTAAATAAAGTTTTTTTTATAGCAACTCGGAACAAAAAACTTCCGCACCGAAAACTATTTCTGAATGCATTTCTTCAATAAAAATTTATTTTTAATTGTACAATACAAAATGCTAGAAAGTCGGGAAATAATTTTTATTGATGACGGTATTAGCACATAACAAAACACTATATAACTTTAAGTAAAATGTTACACTAAAAAAAATTTTAAAAACTTTTAATCAAAACTTCACTGTATTTGGTGCGCAATCTTTTTTAACAACCCCAAAAAAATAAAATCATGGTTCTTAATATTTGTTTGAGGTCTACACTGCCATTGCATGTAATTTTTGATATTTCCTAAAAAATGCAAGCAGTTATAACCCTATTATGCATGTTATCTATTATTTTGTAACTTTTTTCGTTTGTTGTTTTACATAGTGTTATTATGATTTACAATTTGTAATTTTTTATGGTTATTTTGTTTGCGTTCTCTTACAGTTACAATGGAAATGGGATACATATCCGATATGTTTTCTACCAAAAACTTTAAGGGGTGCAGAAATAACAGATTTAGATACAAATGGTTTGGATCGTTGTTTGGATTATATAACGGATGAGGAACAAAATGCTGCTAGTACATCACATGCTAATTTTCTTGAAAGAGGTGAGTGGGAAATTTCATTTGAAATTTGTCATCATAAATTTTAATTTTTTTTTTTCTTTGCAAGTGGTTAAGGTTTTTTCTTAAATAATTTAAAGAAGCGCGAACTTTTTAGGATCATTAGTTAATAAATATATTAACAAGAAAAAGTGAAATGTTATCATTAGGACTCGGAATTTCATGTAACTAAAAAAGCAAAAAAAAAATGCGCTTAAAATATGCAGTAAAGAATCTAAAATATGCGCTTAAAATATGCATTTAAATCGAAATTTGAACAAAAAACCAAATAATATGCACTACAAATCCAAAAATATGCAATAAAAATAAAAAATATGCACTAAAAAAATATAAACGTACAGTTTTTGGATTTCTAAAAAAAACGATTTAGTTCTCGAGATTGTTGGTTTAAAAATTAAATTCAATATTAATGGCGTACAGATGACAAGTAGGTGAAATTTTCAGAGTTACAAATCTTTTCTGTTGCTTATTTTTAATTAAAACTTAATTTTAATTTTACAAAATACGCAAAGAAATTGAAAAATATGCAAAATATTCAACAAAAAAACCAAAATATGCCATAAAATATGCATTTTTGGCAAAATATGCATTTATAACAAAATATGCGCGAAAATATTTAACAACGAATAGATGCCATTTTGTTGCATATTCTTTGATTCGGAAAAGAATTTGGACAAATCAATATTGGGCTACTGACAACAAACATCCATTTTGCTGAAATTCCTTTCCCTAGTTATCATAGAAAAATGTTTTCCATCTGCTAATGCAATGCAGATTTTATCTTCTGACAGATCCTAATATGTTTCAGTTCGCGCCACCGATTTCCCTAATTATTAAGTTTATGTTATATTAATTTTTTAGTTAGAATATTGTTCTACCTCAAGTCCAAAATTGAAGATTATATTGTAAAATCTAATATTTTATTTGTTGCTTTTCAAAAAGTTCGATCATTTTCATGATAGACAATACAATTGTTTCATAGACATCACCCTAATCTTGACTTATTCTCAAAAGAACACGATAATTGACACATACCCACCCATTACATACAACAGACGAAATCAACTCTATGAGAATTTGTCTGCCTTAAAAAATAAACTGACTGATTTGGTAAACTTAGCCAGGCAGAAAAATGCAATCCGCAAAGTAATGGTACAGCGTCGGCGACTATCGGTTATGAGTAGGCAGAACGTGGGACTAACAAACAGTATTGTCCTTTTACCGGATTGATAACAGTGGCCAACCGTTGGTTTAAACCCTTTGACTACCCTTGTACACTACAGTGCACACATATTTAGCAAAATACAAAAAATATAATTATGCAGTAAAATCTAATATTTTTATTTAAATATGTGCATTATGATCTTGGTCATTGGAACAAAATTATCATAGGCATAAGCTATTCATCAGGGCAATATAGTTGCGATATTTCTTAACAAAGTTCGATTTTTTTATCAGCCTTTATTTCCGGAAAAGGGGCGTTTGGTGTATCTCTTAAACTAGCAAAGTTAGAATATCGAAATTTTGCCATATAGCTTTACAACATGAACCAAAGCATTTTTGGTTATTCAGATGTTTTAGTGGTAAAAATGGGCTAAGAATTTTCAAAAATTCGATTTTTGGACCCACATTTTGGCGTGAAGGAGTGGGAAGGAGCATATATGTAAGCATATTTCTTACTAATTTAAGAACTCCGAACAAGAATCTAAAGTCAAAATAGAAAAATATCCAAAAAGTCGGTAGTGAAAGGGTTAAGCAAACTTGCCACCGTTGGCATAACGTGGTAATTCAAAAAATTTGGTGTTTTTAAAATAGCTTAAATTGAATTAAAAAGCCGCAATACAGTTCGGTTTTAGCCTTATACATCATATTTAAATGTATAAAATATAATAAACTTTTTAAAAAAATGCTTCTAATTGTTTGTAATACTTATTGGTAAAAATAATATTGGCAAACAAAATAGTTTTTTGGTACGGTTGGCAATTTCTACAAGAGTAATCATAAAATCAGAACTTTTTGAAAAGCAACAATTTTTACAGATCTATATATTTTGTACTCATTATATGTAGTATGTGTGTATGTTGCATTACAATTTGTAATAACAGCATATATCCCAACAAACAATGTTTGTATGAAAAGAGCCGTGGTATGCTGATTGATCAAAATTGTTTAATTTATGTATTAAAAATGCAAATATTGTTTGTCGGACTTTCTATATTTTCATATATTTAGTTAGAATATTGTTCTATCTCAATTTGTATATTGTTGTAGTGAATTTTTGTATATTGTTGTAGTGAATTAGTTCGATGCTTCCAATTTTTGTTTTGTTTTTTATTTTTTTTTTAAAGAGAAGCATCTCTCAGGATATTCTTCCTATTTATTAATGTGTTGCTTTCTTTGGAAAGGGGATAAAGGAGAGATAAAACGTTCGGAAGGATGAAGGGCTTCAAGCGAGATGATAAGTCTTCAAGCGAGATGATAGGTCTTCGAACAGTTTATGCTCGCCAATTGATGGAGAGTTATTGAACTTATTGAAGCTATTTGTTCATAGCCCTGATTCATTATTTTACTTCGCTGGGGTTAAATGCTATGGGAAAACCGAAGGTGGACGCTGCAATACGTATGAGGGTTAGAAAACTCATATTTTTCTAAATTGATGTTGTCGCCGCCGGGAATCTAACCCGGGACAACGTCCAACAATATCAATAGGTTAACAGAGCAGTATGGATAAGTGTTGTTGTTCTTTGAAGAAGTTTGGTGCGCGAACTGAAACATGGAAAGATCTGTCAGCATATAAGATTTGCATTACATTAGCAGACAAAGACATTTTTCTATAAACACATTTCACCGTATTTTGTTAATATGATTATTAACAAATAACTAATGATCCCGACCTAAAATAATATTGCTCAACCCGATAATAAAAAAAACTTATATGAAGCTTTATATAGTTTTAACTAATTTAATATGGCCGCACAGTAAATTGTAAAAATGGCCCGATTAAATTGTATCACATTATATCTAATTGTATCATATTCGATTTATTTAGATACAATTAGAAGTGATTTGATATAGGTAATAGAATAATATAGAAAGTTGATAGAAAAAGTACACATAAAAATATCATTTTAAAATTATGTTTAACTCAATTACACTAATAATTTTCTAAAATTTTAATTGCAAACAACAATTTAATTTGTAATGTAAAACATGTCCAAAGAGAAATTTCATTTTCAATTTAAAATTGTCAGTAAACTCTTTAGATTTGATGTAAAACTAAATTGTACTATGATACCATATATTATTATACTTAACATTGTATTAAACCATATAAAATTATAGATGAAATCTTGCTAATTAATATATACCATATATAGTAATATATGTATGCACAGCGCATAGTTTAGAGACATTTATTCGTTCCCCCGCATAGTTTAGGGACAGTTTTTTCGATACACCGCATATTTCGGGTACAATTTTGGCCATGTCCCTAAAGTATGCGCTACGCATACATATATATATATGTGTATGTACAGCGCATACTTTAGAGACATTTGTTCGTTCCCCCCGCATAGTTTAGGGACATTTGCTTACTTTGGGGACTGTCCCCAAAGTTTTCGAGCCTTTTCATACATCTAGCGTTTAAGATGAGGACAATTTTGTCTATACACCGCATATTTCGGCGACAAAGTAAGCAAATGTCCCTAAACTATTCGGGGGAACGAATAAATGTCTCTAGACTATGCGCTGTGCATACATACATATATATATATATATATATATACTATGAAAAGGCGCGAAAACTTTGGGGACAGTCCCCAAAGTAAGCAAATGTCCCTAAACTATGCGGGGGAACGAATAAATGTCTCTAAAGCATGCGCTGTGCATACATATATATATACGTATGCACAGCGCATACTCTAGAGCCATTTATTCATTCCCCCGCATAGTTTAGGGACATTTGCTTACTTTGGGGACTGTCCCCAAAGTTTTTGCGCCTTTTCATACATCTAGCGTATTAGATGAGGACAATTATTTCTATACACCGCATATTTCGGGTACAATTTTGGGCGTGTCCCTAAAGTATGCGCTACGCATACATATATATATATATATATGTATATATGTATGTCCCTAAAGTATGCGCTGTGCATACATATATATATATATATATATATATATATATATATTATATACTGTGATTCCTATTAGGAACAAAGTGCCACAACGAATTTATTCCATTCGGGCTGGTTGGATGATATTCTCTTCACTTCTCCCCAGCTTTCATCAGTAGATATGACTTCAGTTGACGGAGCCATGTGTGAGACGGTCTGCCTACTCTTCTCGTCCTATCCTGTGGGTTCCACTCAATGGCGATTTTAGCAACGTCGCCTGGAGGTCTGCGCAGCGTGTGATTAATCCAACGCCATTTGCGATTCATTATTTCAATATGGATTGCCCGCTGGTTTGTTTGTCTCCAAAGTTCTGCATTGGATATTGTGTTAGGCCAAACAACTTTTAGGATTCTTCGAAGACATCGATTATCAACACTTGTAGGGAGTTTATCTCGTGTTCCGTTGTGTTCCACGTCTCGCATGCATAAAGCAGCACAGATTTCACACAGGAGTTAAAGATGCTTATCTTAGAGTACCCGGATAATGTAGAAGATTTCCATATCGACCGGTGGGTACCGAATGCTTGGTTGGCTTTAGATATTCGATACGCAACATCCTTGCTGGAACCACCTGTATTTGTTAAAATGCTACCCAGGTAGCAAAATGACGTGACCTCTTCCAATTCAAAGGTTATATCAATCGATATAAATACAGATATTAATATGTATGAGAACATAGAAATTATATATGATCATATGCGCTATCACATATATCCTTATTAAGCTTTATAAAACTATATTTATGCTTTCATATTAAGTTATATTAATTAAGATATGATAGTATATGAACATTTTTACTCGGGAAGTCATAATTTATAATACAAACTCAAATAAACATTTTAATATTGTTTAATTTAAACTAAATTCTTTTCATTTAAATTCCATTGTATTAATTTTTATTTTTTATAATTTTTTTAAATTTATTATTGCATTTATATTGAAGATTTCTTTTCCACAAAATGTTTTTAACATCATTAAAAATCCTTTTAATTTTTGAGCATAACAAAAACTCTATTTTCTTTGCTGTTTTCATTTTAGGTGGCCTTAATACGCTGGCAATTTTGGGTGGCATTATTTTTGTTTTAATTGCCATTATAATAATCTCAGTTGCAATATGCTACTCGAAACATCGTGCACGTTATTATACACGAGAGGATCATCTTAATGGAAGTAAGTAGTAAAAAAAAAAAAATTAAAAGAATAACAAATAGAAAATGGAAATGGGAAAAACTATAAACAGAAAACTGAAACCAAAGAAAAAACTTTTTTTTTTTTAATTTAACTATTGTTTATTGCAAAAACTTACAAACCAAAAAGCTTTTGCATTTATTTCATGTTAATTTTCTTTTTTGTTGGTGTTGTTTTATTTGAAAATTTTTACCAATTGCGGTAAAAATTAAATTGGCAATAATACAATTTTCAATATTCAGTTGTTACAACAAATAAATATCTTTGACCCACTTGTATTAAAACGTTAAGAGAAAAACAAACTTAAGCACGCAAAAAAAATCAAAGAAAAATGTTGATTTAACCTTTAAAATGGCATTTAAGCTTTTAAGAAGTTTTTCATATTCAGATTTTTTTATTAATTGATTTTTGTGTTCAACATTTGAATGCCTCGCTCAAATAAGGGTATACAATCCAACAACCAAAGTGTTCAAGAGAGTCAAAACACGTGGGTAATGTAATGGGTAATAAATTTCACTTGAAAACTTTCTTTAATGAGCTAAGAGTTAATGTTACAATTTCATTTTTATTTCAGAGATTTTCTAAGTAGTTTTTTTTAAATAATTTTATTCTTATTTTGGATTTACAAAGCACTATCCCAGCAAAAAATAATTTCGATTTGGTAAGCAGTAACTCCTATTCAGTGCTTCCAAAGAAGCGCTTCGCCGTCATGCATGCAATGAAGCAATTCTGGAAGGCATTATATTGTGCTTCCCTGAAGGCATTCTTTTGAAGCAGTAAAGAAGGCATGAAAAGAAGCAGTGAAGAAGGCATACAATGAAGCAGTAAAGATGGCCTTATATGAAGCATTTCTGGAAGGCATTATATTGTGCTTCCCTGAAGGCATTCTTTTGAAGCAGTAAAGAAGGCATGAAAAGAAGCAGTGAAGCAATGAAACAATTGTGGAAGGCATTATATTGTGCTTCCCTGAAGGCATTCTTTTGAAGCAGTAAAGAAGGCATGCAAAGAAGCAGTGAAGAAGGCAAGCAATGAAGCAGTAAAGAAGGCCTTAAATGAAGCACTTCTGGAAGGCATTATATTGTGCTTCCCTGAAGGCATTCTTTTGAAGCAGTAAAGAAGGCATGAAAAGAAGCAGTGAAGAAGGCATGCAATAGCGCTTCGGGAAGCTCTTCTGGAAGCTCTTCTGGAAGCGCTTCTATCATGTGCTTCTTAGATCACATGATAGAAGCGCTTCTCACCTGCTTAAAAGAGACCTACTAAGTGGGCCATCGCGAACAAAAATCACGCCTTTTGGAAGGCCTTCAGCACGCGCTTCGGGTTTAAAGAAGGCCTTCCGCAAGCGCTTCTTGGAAGCACTATTACATTAGATTGCGTACAAAAAATATAATATGCATCGTTTAGTTTTTACAGTTTAACTCATTAAAGAATTTCAATCAAATTTGAGCAAAACTATGGGAAACTTTTATTTTCTGCTTAAACAAAAAGTCGCGGTTTTTAGTCTATAGTAACCCAGGAAAAAATTACACATTCCAAAAAGAAGGTGATGCCCACACTTGCTTACATATCTCATTGCCAAATTAAGTAACTGCAATACCAAACTCATTCCAACGATAGAGGCAAAAAAGCAAGTAGTATTGTAATCAATTCTTTAAATTTAAACCAGAAAGCATAAACTCAATAACAAAGTAATTATTTACTTAAAGGAAAATAACAATGTTATTAACTTATATGTATAACTTTTTGAACTCAAGAAGTGATCATATACTTTTTCTTAATAAAAGGACGTTATTGGAAGTAGTTCCTAATTTTGAAAAAAGAATTTATCTCATATATATTTACAAACAAATTTTTATTTGCAGGAAAATAATACTAAAAACAGAAATTGCATGTTGCCAAAATTTTGTTAAACTGTGGTTAGGTATAAATTAGGGAAGCGCACGTGAGCAGAAAATTGTGAGTGGAAGTTGAAATTACTGACGTTATCGTGAGTGAGTGTAAAAAAATTTTTCGAGGATGATTGTGCGTGAGTCATATTTTTGTTTTTCAATTTTGAATTGTTCTTTTTTTTGAAAAATTTAAATTTTCGTGATTTACAGCTCCAAAACTATGACAAACCCATGTTATCATAACAATTCGATGTATAACTTTTTAGGATTTTATTTCCGTATGAGTTTAGATCATTATATTTGAGTGACCTAGGAGAATCACGTGTGAGTAAAAGTTGAATTAACTTTTGGAACTACTTCTTTTTTTAATGTAAGTACATACTTCTTATTTTTTCTAGGGAACTATTTTTTTTTTTTTGTGTAAGTACTTCGTAGTTTTACAATGGAACTATTTCTTTATTAAAAAATGTATATAGATCTTAAAAATATAAAGTAAATGGTTCTTCGGTAAAAAAAAATAATCAATTCTAAAGAATCAATTATTTTAGTCTCACGCCCTGTTAAAAGAATCGAGTAGGTAATCTAGTAAGGAATGCGTTCTGCCCAAAATGCTTGATTACAAACCCGCTTACCTTTTTGGAATTTTTTTGCTGGGAAGTGACTAACCCATGTTACATTTCATTTTTTAGTTTGCCATGGTCAAAATTAAAAATATCTTCAAAATAAGATGTAAAAAATTTTTGTATTTATACATACAGGATGCTGCTTATTTTGTAAAACGTCGGATTTTTGATAGGATGAAGTTGTATTATAAAAGAGTAAATTAATGACAGACTTCTTCATATTTATGAAATGTTTCATAAATATGATGATAAAGTTTCGTAACTTTTTATGAAGTGCTTAATGAATATTATGAAACTATTCATAATTATGATGATGCTGCTTGACAAACTTTTATGAAGTGTTTCAAAGTTGAAAACATTAATTCGAGTTAAAAATTTCCATTCGAAATTAAAATAAATATAATTCTGAAATTTTAGATTATATTAATTCCTTTTAAAATTAATAACAACTCAAATAATATTTTATTGATATGTCAGAATTTTAAATTATTGCTGGTAGATTTTGAGATTTTAAAATATGGAATTGTATTTGATATTTTCTAAATTTCAAACCAAAAATAAAAATTGAAATGTATGGTTTCTAAATTTCACTATTTATCATAAAAAGGAAAAAACTATTTTCGTAAAGATTATGAATTTTTTTTATGAAATCTTGAAGGTCTATGAAACATTTGTCATAAATTTTTAAATTGTATCTCCGAGTATGGGGAAACAAAATTTCTAACGTTGGAAAAATGTTGGTTAAAGCACGTGGTCTAAACATAGATTTTCCAAAATTAAACTAAAAAAAAAACATTTATAATTTTTCTAGTCCAGCTGGGTTTTGAACCCTGGCCGCTAAACTAGCAGCCGACAGCTCTACCCACTGAGCTAACGATACATATGATACTTGATAGTTTTAAATGTAAGTTAATGATAACTGCTGGGTAACAGTACGTCAGCACTGGAATAAGGTTTGGTGGAATTAACTTGTCAACGTTGGGAAAAAAAAAATGTTAGCCCTTAAAAACGCTTTTCCAGAAACATAATCAATTTTATATAAAAAAAAAGTTTAATAGTGATGAATTTCATATCAAACCCTATAAAAAACGCACACTTTCATCAAATTCTGAGAGGGTGCGGTTCAACGCATATCGGTTTTGATATGAAATTCATCTAGTATCAAAAAATCACAAAATAAAAAAAAAGGTCTGGGACCGGGATCGAACTCGGAACCTTCTGACTACAAACTTTTTTAAACTAAGCATAATCAGTTTTATAAAATAAATGTTCTACCAGTTGCTAGACTTTTAAGCTGTAGGTAATTTCTTACTGGATAGCACTTGGAAAACATTGTTTGCCAACATTGGCATTAAGATTCCAGCCAATACTGTTTTCAAAAAAATTTTGCTAACACCCTTATTCGATCGAGGCAGTCATTAACATAGTTTAAACATTATCCTACACGTAAAAAAATACACTTTTGAATATGTTTGCAGGCTATTATTTATATTAATTAAAAATTTCGAACCTAAACAAAGATATATTTGCAATTTTAAAATTGTAAGATATGATGTTTGGGACATGCAATTATACATATAATAAACATATATATATTTTCAGATATATATATATATGTTTGGTTGTGGACGGTTTTTTACTTTTTAAAAAAATATATATGTTTACAGGCAAACATAATTATATTTGTAAGAAAACATATTATATTAGAAACATGGGAAACGGAAATGTTTTCCAAACAAGAGTATATTACCAGCATTTATATTTAAAGCAATGCGTTCCTTTTCAGTGTGTATACACTTTTAAAGTTTTTGGCAAAAAATTTGCTGAAATAAAACAGTTACAGCTTGTTAAAAAAGTTACTTTTGCCTTAAAAAAGGTCTATAATGAAAGCAGCAAATTTTCCTGCAGTCTACATTTTCGAATATGAAAAAATACAGATTTGAAAAATATTTGACTATATTCCAAATCGATTCCTCCTGTGTAGACGTCCGCTAATACGGCATTTTGGAAAATTCTTAAGGGGAGGGTCAAAAACGGCTGCTTATCCAAACGGTCTGTTCCGACTCCTTTCTCTAGGAATCTGAAATTTAGGGTATGTGCTCCTTCAAATAAGATCTAACTCATTGGTATGTATATGTTTGAAATTTTGGCCAGGAACATGGCTAAATAGGGATTAAAGTGTGGAATAAGTCTACGCCTAAACGCTCTGGCCAAACCGCAATAGCTACTAACTCGAAATTTGGTATCTTGGTTTAGAATATCGCGCAGACATCTGCTTAAACGGTATTTTTGAAAGTTCCAGTGGGGAGCGGCAAAAAGGGGAAAAACCACGCCCATGACGGCCTGGCCAAGCCATTATAACGACTAACTTAAGATTTGGTATATGGATTCCTAATTCCGAGTAAACAACATTAGTGAGATTCAAAGTCTAAACGTAAGCTCTATGCAAGAAATATCCAAATTATTTACAAACATTTGCTCATATATCACACTGTGCAGCCTAACAGACTAGAGCTAGGAGCTTACAATTTAGAATGCTTTCATTTACTAAGACTGGGATTTTGAAAATGTTTACGGAGAGAAAGTTTCTACCTAAACGTCTCAATTCTTCTGCTAAAGATGGATTTTTTGAATTGCTCATAAAATCTTGGAATAGAGTCCATATGAAAAACGGTTAAGCAAACTTAATGGACTGGTTATGCACATCCTTTAAGCAGGCGCGGTTTCAAATTTCCCATTTAATTTTTCTGGTATGTTTTACTAATATTATGCAAAAATACGGTACATTTTTCATTATTTTTGAGGATTTCTTTTGTGATAAAAATAAATTTATAATCTAATATAATTTCTTGATATGATGTCTTTCCAAATCTTTGTCAGTTTATTGGTTAATATATGATTTGATAAAAAATTGAACCATATTGAAGTTTTTAACTTACTATATGCTTTACCAAACAAACCAAACAATTCACTAAGTAGTTAGCAAAACTAACAAAAAATTTTCGGTAGAAACAATGAACAACAATGAAAACAAAACTAAATTGATATTATTTATCTTTAGTGTGATTTTTATTTTTCAACTTTTTGGTAAATGAAAGAAAACAGTTTAGAAAAAACTGAGCGCCGAAATATTGTATTTTTACAGCCATACTAATAAAAAATACTTTAGAACGGAAGGAACAAATTTTTAAAATTAAAAAAAAAAAAAACTTAGAATATGGAATGCTGTCATTTACCAAGACCAAGGTGGCTAATTTTGACTTTCTCCTGCTAGATCTAGCCATTTTATTTTTATCTAGCCATTAAAAAAATGGCTTGATTGTTTCTAGCTGGAAGATTTAAATATTTCCCTAGTGATTTTTTTTTACAAGTTTTTCAGTTAGTTTCATTCAAAAGTGATTAAATGCTAACGATTTTCAAAACTTTTTCACAAAGTTTTTCATTTTTGACATTTAATTTTCATATGTTGGTTTTTTATTCGATTTATAATTATGTTTTTCTATAAAATTTTACTGAAAATATTTGAGAAATTAGTGAAAAATTTAAATTAAAAGATTACTTTCATAAAATTCATTATTATTAATAATTTACATTCAAATTATTGAGTTTAGGTATCATTTTCCGAAATGGCCATTTCTAGATATTTTTTCTCCATAATCTTGCAATTTTTTCACATTAAGAGCTTGCAACATTGACTAAGACTGCGGTTTTTAAAATGTTAACGGAGAGGAAATATACGAGGAAGTTTTTTCTTAACGTGTGAATTCTTAAGGCATCTGCTGAAGATATATTTTTTTAATTGTTCATAATATCTTGGATTAAATGGAGTGCATAAGAAAAAAGGTTAAAAAACTCAATGGGCTAATTTGGTACAGCCTTCAAGGTAGAACTCTGAAACTTGAAATTGAAACATACACTACAAGTTTAACAAATATATTTAAAAATTAATAAATTTACCCTTCAGTACTATTGTCTGGGTGGAATCCACCCATAAGGCTGAATTTTTGTTTTTTTCAAGAGAGATGTACATTAACAAAATATTATTTAAAATAAATGAATTGACAAACTTATAATATTAAATTTTGTTCCTGTATTTTGGAGTTCATTATTGAAAAAAAAAATATTATTTACATTATTGAATTAAACTGATATGAATAACAGATACTTATAAGTAGGGATGGATTACACATAACAATTATAATGGCGTAAGTTCAATAACGATAGTAGTACAGGGTTAACAAACAAAATTAACTAATTTATTTAAAAATAAATTTTTTGTGAAATATTAAATTTTCTTCTAAATATATTCCTGTATATAAAACTTCCGGTAACGGAGTATCGGACTTTTAAGCTCGTTTTAAACATAAAATAAGTAACTCACAACCTTAAACTTTTAGAGCCTCTGTTGTTCGTTACTGACATGATTAGCGATGACTATCATGCATATCGCACACCCAGTTCAAAAGTGACTCAACTCAAAATTTTAATTTTTCCTTTTTAAATGCTTAAACCATGCATAATATACATTGCTAAAAAACAGTTGTCTTTCTTTTTTTTTTTTTTTTTTTTTTAAATTTATTTTCATCGGGATAAACATTAATTGCATTTATAGTAATTAAATGTGCTAAAGTCCCAAAACTTATTTAACAAATTGTGAAAAACAATCTGATGTAGGCGTGTCCCTATCCGGATTTCATTCCTGCCCAACGAAATCTTCAGGGGAATTTGTTATTAGAATTTCTAGAGATATTTGTTATGTTAAATCACAAACTCAATGAGAATTTCTCTGTCCTCGTCTTTATGTTTCAATTGGTATAAAGTTGCAAATGTTTTTTTTTTCGATTTCTGAAAAATGAAAAATTTTGAGTTGAGTCACTTTTGAACTGGGTGTGCGATATTCATGATAGTCATCGCTAATCATGTCAGTAACGAACGATATCATCTATTTTTTAGTGTTCTTGGCATAGAAAATCTTCTAAGCCCGCAATTATTTTCATTTTTCAGATATGTTTAAAGAATTTTATGCAATATAATAATAACTTTATAATCTAAAGTAATTTCAAATCTTTGTCAGTTTATTGGTTAATATATTATTTGATAAAAAATTTAACTTTTTTTAAGTTTTTAACTTAATTTTCTTTACCAAACAAACCAATCAATTCACTAAGTAGTTGGCAAAACTAGCGCAGCAAACTGTTCAGCAAATACAATGAAAGACAATAAAAAAAAAAACCAAATTGATATTCTTTATGTTTGGTGTGATTTTTATTTTTCAACTTTTTGGTAAATGAAAGAAAACAGTTTAGAAAAAAAAAAATAAGCACCGAAATATTGCATTTTTACAATAATAGTGAAAAAAAATTTATAACAGAAGGAACAAGTTTTTAAGAGTAAAAAAAAACTTTTGAAAAAAACAAACCAGAAATGGATAATATTTGTATTGGAAAAATAAGTGTTAGAAAAACTACTTTTGTGGCAATTAACAAAAAAAAAAAACATAACAAATACATAAAATTATAATTATAATTATATATTATAATAACGAAATAAAGTTTGGGTCAATCATGTACTTATGTACAATAGAAAATGTTATTCATCATACGAATATATATATCATCCCGATATTATAACGTTTAACTAATACTATAAATGTGTATAAATCTTAAAGTTTTATATACGTTAATAAAGTCGTTTTTTAAATAACGAATGTGGCTCAACAAGCCATTTCCATTTCTCCAGCTTAAAATAAAATATACCGCAGCAATGTCAAACTTGTAGTATTAATTGTCTTGTATTAGAAGAATAAAAATTGAAACAACTTTTAAAATTTTTTCAAAAAGCGTTCCAAGTAGGCGTCTATAATTGGCAATTTTTTTTGATCTCAGCTTGTAAATTGTCTTCGTTGTAGGGTAAGCAGTTATTCAATAATTATTTTCTTCTTAAAGAAAATTTGCTTGTTGGAACCACGTAGCGTATAATGAATATTATTATATGTATTGTAGGATTAATTATACGCCGTACAGTGGCTGAAAATCATTTTTCATTGGCCAAAATTTTGTAACTTTTGAACCGATTAAAATATTTTTTATGGGCATAGGTATAATAATAATTATTAAAATTGTTTGTAATAATGGGAATTTTTTTTAATGCTTACACTAAAAAAAAAATGTTTACGCTCAAAAAAAAAATTGTAAAAACATCTGAAACTGTAGCAAAATAAATCTGCTGAACATTTATCAAACTTGTATAAAAGACAAAGTATGGTCTATAAAAGACAAAGTACGGTCTCTGTACATTTTGTTTTTTTTTTTTTTTTAACAAAACAGGTGTGCAAATAAAGAGGGAAAAAACAAAAAACGTGTATTGAGGTAGACCTTGCACATAACTAACAAGTTTTCAATTTATTTTTGATCAATGGCGATAATCTTTAACTTCGAGCTCATATATTAGTTCTCGTTTAGTGGGAAAACTAGTTTATATGAATGCTTGATGTTTTTTCATGGGATTGTCACATCTTTCAAAACGTATTCTGATGATTGGAACCTAGAAAATTCCGAAATAGATCTATCAACACATTCCAGAAAGTGGTCAATTAATAAATTTAAAAACAAAAACTATATACAGTGCCGGACAAAAGTATTCACACAGCAGCAAACTTTATTTTAAATTTATTATATTTTTAAAATGAAAGCTATTAGCCGTATAAGGTATTCAACAAAATTGTTTATTAACTTATTAATAATTTAAATACAACAAAAAACTAACACTCAGCATGTTCTATTTAAAAAAAATTGGCAAAATATTGGAGCTGATGTGACGAAGAAATTGGTCCATTCTATGCCAAGAAGATTAAAAGAAGTCATAGCAAAGAAAGGCTACTCCACAAAGTATTAAATCATGTAAATTTTTTTTTTAGTGTACAAACATTTGAAGCAGTGCGAATACTTTTGTCATATTTAGTTTTTTCTTATAATATAACATACTAAGAATAAGTTTTTTGTTGTATTTTAATAATTTATAAGTTAATAAACAATTTTGTTGAATACCATTTCCGGCTAGTGGGTTTCATTTTAAAAATATAAAAGATTAAAAATAAAGTTTGCTGCTGTGTGAATACTTTTGTCCGCCACTGTATATTGTATGTTAGGACGATCTCATAATAAAGAAATATAGAGTATGGCCTCGAACTTGAATAATTTTCATTTTCATTGCACAATTAAAGGTCGAAAAAACATAATTTGGTTGGCTTTTTTAAACGCACTGCAAATGTAGTCAAAAATTAAATTTCTTCTACATACAAATGACTGTTTTTTAACTTAAAAATAAAGATACTGTACAAAAATAAAGATACTACAAATATTAACAGCAGAAGCTCGCTAAGTGTACTTACTTTATATGATCAATATAAACATGTAATGATTTTTTCTTTAAATAGAGTAAGTTCGGGTAATGTGGAATGTTTATTTTATTTTTGTAGTTTGCCGACTGTCGATAAATTTACAAAGCCAATGCTAAAATATAACTTGATTTTTTGTTCAACTGTGTTCATAACAAAAATGCATTGTCTTTTTTGCAAAAAAGTTATAAAAGTTGGCTAATGTATAATACTATTCCATATTGCCTACAATTAAATGTGAAATGTTTTTATAACGATTGAAATATAAAATGTTGAAACTCAGTTTCGATTTTTTTGCAGAGAGAATTTTAGTTGACGAAAAATAATAAAAATTTTCGGTAAAACATAATTTTTTTTTTAATTAAAATTATATCAAACTTATATTATTATTTACTTACTAATGTTATGTTTTACGTACTTAAATAGCAATGAAAGCTAATTGTTATTATTGTTCATTCGATACATATATTGCTTGTAAGTTCTCCATATTATGTTCGGTATTATTTCTGTTCTGTAGTAGTTCTTTGACTTCTTCATCTCTCTGAACTGATGTTTCACTTTCCGTTGATTTCGAATATTAGAGATGAACGGATCTGACGTTGCCAATCATATATTAAGTAGATCTTCATTTGTGATATTTCGTGAAATTTTCTGTTGTTGTGCTCTCTATAAAATCTGTAATCCTTATTCTGTAATCTATATTCGAAAATTCGGTTGTAATAATCGAATTCAGTCCTCACAACTGAATTAGGTTGTCACAACCCCCAATTCGGTTAAAGCAACCGAATTCAGTTGGTATAACTTAATTTACGTGATTGCCGCAACTGAATTATTTTGGTTGGATTAAATTCGGTTGAGATAACCAAATTTGTAATGTGAGTGCAGTTTCCTTTCAAAATTTTCTAAAGTCAATTTCTTCATTGCATGCAAGTATTTCTAAGATTATTTTAAATCTCGAAATAAGGTTTTAATTTACCCCTGTTATTTCAGATGCTCTTTCTGGATCTGAAAATAATCTTCCTGCGGTATTGCCATCATTTTTATTGCCTGACGTTTTGCTTTGGCTAATAAATAATCAATGCAAAATTCATCTTGAACATGTTTCTTTTTGAAACTTCTTAACTGCTTGTTGGACCACTGTGGGTGCAGTAAATTGGAGGCGTGTAATTTAGTTCAATTTTAATTTTATTTGTTCATTTAAAACAATAGCCTAGCCTAAAGGGCATAATCGGTTACAAATTTCTACTACTAGTTTAAAGAATAAACATAAAAAAATAAAATACAAATAAATAAAATAATGAAAATAACATATATAATTTTAGTTGAGATATAATATTAAACGCAAAAAGGATAATAAAAAATTTAGGATTAGTGTCATTAGTTTATCTCTCATGTTCAAAGAAAAACTAGCCGGAAATGCACAATCATTAATTAAAAAAAAATGACGAAGAAGAAGCTTCTGAAATTTTTTGAAGAAGTTTTCTCCTGTCATTATCAGTTGACAAATCAAATTTCTTTAAGGCATTTGGTAACATGTTGTATTTCCGAGCAACCATAACAAAATAATATGGCCCCAATGGCGGTCTTACTTTCGGAATAACTACCCAGGCAGAAATTTCCAACCGTACCAAAGAAATAGTGCCGGCACACCATTGCAATTGGTGTTAAACCCACCGTGTTAAAAAATACCAAAGATACAACTAATTCGATACTAAGAAAACACTGTTTTGCTTGCAAAGAATGTGTTTTGCCAATAAAACCCGCAACATTCTTTGCGAATATTGTTTTTACCAATATTACAACCAATTTTTTTTTTATTTTATATAGATTAGACTAAGATCGAACTGTATTGTTGCTTTTTTAGTGTGGCCCCTGTTTATTAGTCGGATAACAGGACAATACTGTCAAGACTGTTAATCCCCCGTTCTGCCTACGCATAACCTACCATCGCCTACGCTTTGCCAACACTGTACCGATTGTAATTGTCTTTTCCTAACCTGAGAGAATTATCTGCATGATATCAATGAATTTTTGCATTATATCTATGAATTGTCACTGGAACCCGTTCAACTTTTCTAAACTTTTCATTAAATTAATGCAGTTTTTTTATAATATTTAATGAAAAATTTCATATTATATATTACTAAATTTTATACGAATAATGGAAAAGTTTCATTAAAAATAGTTTCATTAAGACTATGAAGGTTTTTCATGAAGTTTAAGAAATTTTTCATTCACATTGTGAAGAAAACTTCATTAGTTTAGTGAAAAAAAATCATTAAAACTCGTCCAACAAACTCTCCTTGTGTAGTAGAACTAACAAATTCTAATACATCAACCAAGAACATCGGCGTTGGCAACTGATACACTTTATAAAAATGCATAAAACATCGAAATTCAACAAAGTTGTCAACTCAACAACTCAAAATTTTAAAACATAAGACGAAATGTGGTAACGCAATAGTAGAGAACAAAGGTATCTAATAACACGATTAAACACCAACCTTATCTCCTTCATAACATACCCCAAATTTTCATAATTAACGCATGAACCACATTAAGTTTAACATTAAACGGTAGCATAACATCCAAACAATACACCCAAAGGCACTTAAGCTTATCTACAAACTCAACTGCATTTCCATCTAAATTAATAGACAAGTTACAACTACTACCAAACAACATTGCCTTACATTCGCATGAATTAACATTAAGATAATTGGAATACATCAAATTGCCTAAATAAATCAACGATGTAATTTATCACAATCTGCATAACATCGGGAAATTGTTTATCCCCTTTAAGCAAAATCGGAACATGATCTGCAAACGGAAACGGACGGCACATATTATTTGACACAATATCAAAAAGATCAATTATAAATATACACACAGAGAAATAAAGTGCCAACCGAATTAAACAATGTATTTTAATGGTAACAACTTATAACTTCAGTTAGTACAACGCTATTTACATTCGAATTCTGAATAATTTGAGTGTTGTAACTAAAATTCAGTTTAATTAACCGAAGTTTGTTGTAAAAACTGATGTACAATTGCACCAACCGACTGAAATTCGTAATAACCGAGTTTGAGTTGTATTAACCGGATTTCAGTTGGCAAATAGCTAAAATTTTCTCTGTGTGTAATAAAAATCAATTTTAAAGTTTCTTTTTATGTTGTCTGTATGGGATATATTGTAAATTATTATTTTGTTTGGACATTAAGAATATTCGGCGTTTCAAAAGTTTCCACTAAGAAACATTATGCTACTAAACTTTTGGATATTTCCTCTGTCCGCACTCTATGCATGCGTGTTGGTGGTTTAATGTCAAATAATGTAAATGTGGTGTTAAATTTAGTCACAATTCCAAATAATCGCCTCAGAAGTTCGAACAAACTGACCATAAATTTTAAGGTGCTAAAAATCACCCTTTACTACACAAAAAAAGTTATTTCTGTCAGAAAAAGATTTATGTTTGAAACTTTTTTAACAAATCGAAGATAAGATGGCTGGGTAAAGAAAATTCGTAATTATAAGTATTTTCGTGGAAGTCAATTTGTGTCCTTTAAAAGATAAAAGTGTTTTTTATAAATAAGTTATTTAACATGTTTTACAGATTACTTGTTTAACTGCAAATTTAAGACATGCTAAAAGTGTAAACAAGTTTTTACCCAACAACTTTTTTTATAGGAAAGACCACTTCTATTTTTATATCGTGCTATGGCGTTTAGGCTTTTCAAAAATATATAAAAATACAATTATGTTTAAAACTTTGTCCGAAAAAAATTAGTTTTTGTTAACTATATTTATTGCTTGTCCAAAAACATATCCAGTCAGAGAATGACAAACGACCCAAACTGGCAGGTCACTATAGCAAGTGGTACAAGTGCTGGCAAAAAGTGATTTTCCAATATCAAAATGATATCATCATTAGACAAAAGACCCGTCTGTTCAAAAAGTGTCGGACAAGCTCTAGGGCAAGGGTGCCCAAGCCCTATGCGCTTCGTGCTCATTTGTTTTTGTAAAAACACTTAGCTCCCGCCTAGCAATTGGAAGATTGTTTTTTGATAAATCACCAAAACGAGTCTTTTTTGAGTACTTTTGGTGATCAATAACTGATTAATCACTTACACGGTTAAAAAGGGACTCGAAAATGTTTCGCGCTTATGAGTAAAAAGTGCTTGTTTTGAAATGCAACAACAAATTATATAGCACTCGCAAATCAATCTTCTAGGTGTTTAAAATGTAATTGTTTTTTTCGTTATATAAGATCACAATTTGCTCATCTAGAAGATTGAAAACTGCTTGATCGCAAATAGATAATGCAGGTGTTTTAAATGTGATTAGTTTTGTTTGTTTTGCTATCGTATTTGGAGCAGAGAGATGATTAAACACTGCTTGTTTGTTGTTTTTTTTCTTAAGAATAACGGGATAATTTTGCGTATTCTTGAGTAAATGTCAACAAGTTGGATATTTGTCTAGTTATAAAAGTTTCATTGAAGTGTAAGCATCCTTTAAATTAATTGTGAAGAATGGATGCTCCAGCAAAGTCCTTTATTTTAGGAACTAAGGGTCATAGTGGCTACTATTGCTGTTCTCGCTGTACACAAAAAGGACAAATCGTAAAACATCGTCTAATTTTTCCTGTCGAAATCGAGGGTTCTGTAAGAACCAACGACACTTTCAGAAATCGTTTTCAACCCGAACATCATTTAAAGCAGTCACCATTGCACAAATGAAAATGTACAAATTTTATTTTTAAGTTTTTGTTTCCTGTCGAAATGACAATAGTTTTTGTGTTATGTTAGGTGTAGTCTTATATTTGTGTTAATTTAAAAAAATACTTACATTATGTATTAGTTTTTTATTAAAAATAAATCTTAATTTAAATTGAATATTATTCTTTTATTTCTTTTAAGAAAATAAAAAGTGACTCACAGCTTATTTCGTGTGTTAAACTGTTAAGAACATATTTGTTAATATTTTTAACATTAACTTAAGTAGTAAGTCCAAATGGGTATTTTTTTAAAGATATATTATTTTTTATTATATTTACAAGAAAAAACTTGAAAAAAAATCAAATCTTTAAAAAAATGCCCATTTTGAATAAATATTTAAGTTAATGTTAAAAATATAAACAAAATATGTTCTCTAAAGTTTAACACACGAAATAAGCTGTGAGTCACTGTATATTTTCAAATGACTAGAAAAAGACTCCGAAACAGACTGATAAGGGACTGAAAAAAGACTCCCAAACAGACTGATAAGTGGCTCTAAAAAGACTCCTTAACATAATGATAAGTGACTCAAAAAAGACTCGTAGCTTATTCGAAGAAGACTCATAAATGACCATAAAACGATTCGAAAAAGACTTTAAAATGACCCAAAACTAACAAAAAAAAAGTACCATAAATGAGTCATCAAGAAGAGTCGCGGCTAGGGTACCATTTTCTACCGACAAATGTATCATTTATGATCAGAAAATGAGAGCATATTCCAGCTTTTTAGTCGCGCAGAAGTATCATAAAAGGCTCGAATATGATTAAAATTTTCAAAAAATGCTGGGTGGGCTATAGGCTGTGTGTTTTAATACACACATAGAGCAGACAGCACTAGCAATACGAAATACACAAACAACTTTGTCTTATTAGTTTTTTTGTCGTTCTTCACTGTATACACGCAAGTGCAAAGCAACAACACTTTCGTATGCTTTGCTGGTAAACATTGAAATATTTTTTTCTGTTTTCTTTGTATGTGTTTTTTTTTACAACAAAAAATATTGAATAAAAATTAGTTTTTCTTTAAATGTATTGGTGTTTGCTCTTCCATAAGGAACTCTTGGGCACTCCTGCTCTAGGGAAACAAAATTTCCAACGTTTGCAAAATGTTGCTAATTTTTCGGTCCCGCCGGAATTTGAAGCCTTGGCTATGTTTAGATCATACTTACTACATACCTGTAAATTCTCGAATTTTATGCAGTTATAGCACTCAAACGATGCTTATTAATAATCCGATTACGAAATAAATTTAAAGAGTGAATTTTTAAAACGAGACAATCGATTTAAGTTGGAGTTGACTAAAAAAAATATTCGTTTTACTTTGTTTTTCTTTTGCAATATTAGGATACGAAAATATTTACAAGGCTCTGTTAAAATGTTTTTGGTTCATTTCAGTAGTTCTAAAACATGTCTTTAAAGATTTAAAGACAATAAAAAGTTGTAAATGTGAAAAATGTTATCCTCAAATAAGCTAATATGACTTCATTGCTAAAAAAATCACTACAGCTATTCTCGAAACATATCCACATCAAACATTTTTTTGTTAGAATTTGTTTCAGATTAGAAATATAAATAGATATAGATATAAAATCATATCGCTCATTTACTTCAAGACTGTCATAAGTCAAAAAATGCGATTTTTGAGTTAATGATGCAGATTTATTAGTTATAGCATACTTTATATTGTGTTAAGCTTTCATATTAATACCTTGTACACTTTTCGAGATAGATGATAATAAATTAAAGTGGGCGCAAGGAGTATATACTTCATAAAGAAACTGTGCCACGCATGGGTCTCTCGATAATTAGCGAATTCGCAAGCATCTCTCACTAAGAGAAAAAAATTTTAAAAACCACTATTTAAAAAAAACGTGACCAAATAAATAGAGAAAGATTGAGCGAGGCAGATATGGATTGGAAACTTTAAACTCTTGCAGTAAATGAGCGATATGTTCTAAATTTTAACGTCATGCCTAAATGAAGGCCCTGCATATTTAGTTTAAGCTATTTATATAAACGTATGTATTTTTTAATACATATCTAAATATAATTCGCTTAATTAATAATCTATAGATACTAGCTTTTAATTAAATTACTAGTTATAACTAGAGAAACAAAAAACAGCTTTAAAAACAATGTTTTAAGCGCTCGAGAACATTAAAATACGCCGTTAAAATTAAATATTAAGCCGCTAAATTAAAAAAGTAAACCATTAAGTATCATCATTTGTTATTCATTTGAACTTCGTCAGTCCAACAAAGTAGCTATAAAGGAATTCTTTTCTTAAGCTTCAAACTTAATTTTTTTTCCTCACACAGTTCTTAAATGTGTACCAAAACTGGTACTTCGGGAAAACACCGAATAAATCCAAAATAGCCCGAATATCAAAAAAACACGTGTCCACTTAATTTTAGCAAGGCTTAACATATGTGAATTTGGTCATGATACTAGTAAAGGGTGTTTTTTATAGAGGTTATTTTTTTGATGGAAACGTTTGGTAACCGCATACTTTTCGGACCCGTGAATTGGCCTCCAAGATCGTGTGATTTAACACCGCTGGACTATTTTCTGAGCGGATATGTGAAGTCGCTAGTATACGCCGACTAGCGACTTCACATATTCGCTCAGAAAATAGTCCAGCGGTGTTAAATCACACGATCTTGGAGGCCACGGGTCCGAAAAGTATGCGGTTACCAAACGTTTCCATCAATAAATCAACTGTGGCACGAGCTGTGTGACATGTTGCGCCGTCTTGTTGAAACCACAGCTCCTGTACATCAAGGTTGTTCAATTGATGAACGAAAAAGTCAGTAATCATGGCTCTATATCGGTCACCATTGACTGTAACGTTCTGATCGGCATTGTTTTTAAAGAAGTACGGACCAATGATTACACCAACCCTTAAAGCACATCAACCAGTCAGTTTTTCTGGATGTAACGGTGTCTCAACATACACTTGAGGAATATCATCACTCCAAATACGGCAGTTGTAGTTTTAGTTAATTAGACCGTAAAATGGACGTAGTGCGCGGTACGTATTTCGAACAGAACCATGATTTTCAAAATAAATTGGTACAATTTGGAAGCATTGTTTAGGCGTCAGTCTATTATTGTTGAAATGCAAAACCAAACTAAACATAAATCACTTGACAGCTGACAAAATGGCCGCCAGTTAAAAAAGTGTTGCCAACTTAAAGTTATATACCTGTATAAAAACACCCTTTATATATCCCCATATAAAGCGCTTTAAATTTAGTACATTTTTTACAACAACAACAAAAAACGAGCAACACCACCTAAAACAACATATCAGTGAATGCGTCTCTAAAATCTCTTTTTATGGATAGATATAGTTTCTTAAGAATAAATACCGTAAAATCGTAAAAAACCAAAAACTTTGCCATGATTACCCCAATTTTAAGCTTTTGAGAAAGCACATAAAAAACACGTGATTCTCCATGACATACGCGTGTTTCATTCAAATCGGCGTGTAAGAGTTGGGTGAGTTCCCTTGTGAGTTACAAATATTTAAATGCGCCAGACGCAAAAAATACTCTTTTATCGTTATCTCGAAAATCTAAAGGCATATTGCAATTTCTAAAACCGGTTTTCTAATACACTTAGCTTGACTTACAAACTACACCAGGTCATTTGACGAGTGATTTTTCTATGTAGCACAGTGTAATTATTAAACAATATTTAATTCAAGTATTTTTTACACAAATACTTTTGCGTAACGTTTTTAATTCCCTTAAGAAATTTATTTCGTGCTTAAAGTTTTATTTTTCCCAAACAAGAAAATGTATATGTTTTTTTATTTATCTCAAACATTTACCATTAAAATTTTTTAACATCATTTATTTACTTCTTCTTTAACTTCTTTCTCTTCTTCTAATCCCTTTAGGTGAAGACAAATGTTTGGAAAAAAATTTAGAAACGACCACAATTATAGCCCAGGGTAATGGTAAAACAAATGCCATGTTAGCATTACCAACTAACGGTAGCAGCGTTACACAGAAAAACGATATACAATGGTAATGGTGTAGAGGCATTAGCAGCGGAACCCTTAAATCCCAGCAATGGCAAGACAACAAATGAAATAAATTTTAAATTTCCCATAGATGATCGTGTTTGTACAATTGATGAGTTAGTATTGGTACAACCGGCTTCAAACGCTGCTACTAATCAAACACAAGGAGGAGGAGGAGTAGGGGGCGGTGTAAAAGATATCAATAGCAGTTGTAGTAGCTTAAGTTTGCGTTACACCCAGTCACCAATCAGTTGTGGTGGTAGTACGACAGCTAGAGCTGCTGTAGCAGCAGCAGCTACTGTAATACCACCAGGGGCACCATCAGCTGGAGCTCCCACAATGATAACGGCGCCTATGACACCTTCTCATACGACATTACCACCAGAGGCTATAGTAGTGGTGTTGCCACCACCACCATCAGCACAAACAGAACAACATTATGCCCAGCAACATTACCAACAACAACAACAAGTCCAACAACAAAAACAGCAGCAGCAGTTGTTGCATTTAACCACACTTGAACCATTGGTAAGCGTTAACTGACCCCAGGGTATTATGGGTCATACGATAAGAATGTCACATTTAGGAGAATATCACAATACCACAAATACATAGATAAGTTTTTTTATACAAACAGTTAAATATGAACTATATAAAATATTTATCGGTTTATTTGTAAGTATGTAATATAATAAATAATATAATTGTATATAATAAAAAAAAATATATTGTAAATTTGTGTGTAAATTAAACCAAAATCTTTTAAAAACTTTAAAAAAGTGACAAAATATAAAGATTTTTTTTAAAAATCATAATAATTGCAATGCAACTTTACAAAATATCTGAAAAAATACTGCGATAGTATTAAAACACACAATTATTTATAATTTATTTAACATGCCTAAAAGAAGGCAACATTATTTTATTTAATTAATCCCTTGAACAAGGGTATTTTTTTTATTGGTATTTATTTTATTGTTATTTTAAGAATGGAAACACATACACTGAGATAATTATCTGCATGATATTAATGAAATTTTTCATTAAAGCAATGAAGTTGGAATGCCCGAGTAAAAATGATTTTATCTTAGTCTTACATAAAATGATGCAGTTTCGTAAAATTTAATATAGTTAAGTATGACATCATAGTATATTATGATACAATTTCACTTACCGCTAAAATTTTTCGTAAAACGACATATTTAATTGTATCTTAAAATATGTTATATCGCACGTTATTAGACGGGAAATTTATAATTTGATTGGCAGAATTAAATTATTGTATGGGAGGTAAAAAATATATAAATTTTTTTTAAGTTGTGGATAAGTGACGTTCTTATTTTGAAATCCATAACCATTCTACTTAAAATTTTTATATCAACACGAGTATTTTCATTAAAAATATCTATTGAAATTATCTTAAATGAACATCACAATTTTAAAACATTAAACTCCAAAAATGTTTGTTTTACTTGCAAATTTTTGTTAGTTAAGCATATAAAATTTAAATTTAACTGAACGTTAAATTTAAACGGGCCTCTTAATATTCAGACCATAATATATAGCCTTCCCTGTATTCAATTTAGAAAATTAATTTTCACTCAACTGAATCGTATCAAATAATTTCAAACTCAATGTAATATAATCCATTTATATGCAATACGATCCACCATTCTTCGGAATAAATTGTATTTCAATATAAGATATAAGGCTTTATCAAATTTGATACATTTCTTTGTTGCATCATATGATTTTTTTTTAATCGGGTAGAATTTATCCATTAAAACTTTTTAAAAAGTTTTCACAAATTCAAGAAGTTTCACTAAAAAACCTAGTTTCATAAAAATTACAAAGCTTTTCATTAATTTTAAGAAAATTCTCGTTCACTTTGTAAAGAAAAGCTTTATTGTATAAGTGAAAATTTTCATTATTTTTCATCCAATCTTTGTGTATGTATTATAATTTTTAGTTCCATCGATATTTTTTTGTATTTAAAATAATTCTTTAAAGTGCAAAAGTGTTAAGTCCCCATTTATACAAATATTATTACAATGCAATTAAAAGTTGACAAAGGTGAAAGATTTTTCAATAATAAACGTTAGAGTAGTTAACTGAATGGACTCATTAATTGACGATTTCATTATTTGATGTCAATGGTAATTAAAGTTTTTTTTGCATTAAAATTGTTTTGTTATTCTTTCGATTTGTTAGTTTTTTTAGATTGTAGAGGAATAACAAATAATCTATAGAGTTTTTGTTTTCAAATTTATTTATTGACCACGTTCAGGAATGTGAACTATTTCGGGAATTTTCTAGGTCCCATTAGCAGAACACGTTTTGAAAGAAGTAACAATCACATGCAAAACATCAAACATTCATATAATCTAGTTTTACCACTAAATGAGAGCGTTGTGGTGTAATGGTTAGTGCGTTGGACTTTTACACAGAAGGTCCCGGGTTCGATCCCCGGTGCCGGCAACATCAAAATAATATGTATGAGTTTTTTCTATCCCTCATACGTATCGCAATGTCCACCTTCGGTGTTCCCATAGCAATTAACCCCACCGAAGTGAAATAATGAATCAGGGTTATGAACCAAGAAGCTTCAATAAGTTCGCCAACTCTCCATCAGGTGGCGAGCAACAACTGTTCTAAGACTTATCATCTCGCGCAATTACAGTGTTGCCATGTCTGAAGCCCTCCATATTTCCCCACCTTTCATCTCTATACTATCCCTTCCCAAAGAAAGCAACACACTAAATATAGGAAGTATTTCCTGAGTGTTGCCTCTCTTTTAAAAAAAAAAAAAAAAATATATGAGCTCGAAGTTAAGGATTATCACCATTGATGAAAAATAAATGGAAAACTTGTTTTTTATGTGCAAGCTCTACCTTTGGTAGGTATACAATATACACTTTTTGTTTTTATCCTTTTTATTTCACACTTGTTTTGTTTTGTTTTGTCTTGTTTAAAAATATTGCCCAATTAAAGGTAGAAAAAACATTATTTTTAATAAAAATTATATCAAACTTGCAAAAAAGACAAAGTACGGTCTTGCTTACTCCCCCTTTACATCTTGTTTTGAGCTCATATATTAGTTCTCACTTAGTGGGAAAACTAGGTTATATTAATGTTTGATGTTTTGCATGGAATAATTTTCATTTTCATCGCACAATTTAAGGTTGAAAAAACCATAATTTTTATTTTTAATAAAAATTATATCAGACTTGAAAAAAAAAAATTAATATAAAAATGTGGTGTTTCTGGAAAGAGATGTTTAAGCCATGTTCATTGATGTCTTTCCAATTTTTCTAACTCCTTTCCAACCCTGTGAGATTTGGCAGGGCTGCCAAAAAGTCCAAAAAATTTTAAAGGCTCCATTTAGTGGCCCTTAAAATAGTTTGTCCATCACTACCTTACTGTTATATAGTTAGTTTGAATGAAATGATAAACAGATTTAACATAGCGAAAAAAAACGTGTTTCGTGAAATAAAAAATTTTCTCTTGTTATCGCAGACAAATTCTGGAGACATCATTTTATTTAATCTTGGCAGAGGTTTATTTCTTTTAGCTATTAGCTAAAAAATTTTCTAAAATTTAAAAATTACAATATAATTTTTGACTACTCTATCAAAGCCTAGTTTGGATAAAAGAAAAAAAAAATTTGGGTTCACAATTCTAAAAAAGTTATGCAGGTAATGTTAATGAACACAGATATTAGAACCATTACTCCAGAATTCCAATAACTGGCTAGTTTATGATTAAAATTTGTGAAGATATACCTTTTAAAAATTTTTTTGTTTTCTTTTCAAATTATTTAGTAGCGGAATTTTAATTATAACGCTATTTCAATTATTTCGGCAACGGTGTTTTAGCGATAACGGTATTATAGTTATTTCGGTAATGATATTTTAAGGATATTGGTATTTTACTTTTGTCGGTAACGGTATTTTAAGGATAACGGTAATTCAATTATTTCGGTAACTGTTTTTTAAGTATAACGATAATCAGTTGAAAGGAGTTTGAATCGATTACGTTATTTTAGCGGTATTGCCTGACGTCCCTGTTTAATATACCCAATTTGATTCAGTATGGAACTCTGACTTAATCGAATAACATTAACTAACTTTAGCCAGGAATCAAAAATGACGCACGAATTTGATGGAAATGCAAAACCGTCTTTTTTAAAAATTAGTTTTAAAGAGTTTACAAAATACCTAATTCTACTTTTATTAAAATAATCATTAACACTTAGTGACCTGGGGACAAAAACGACCCATTAAACTTAATTTTTATTTTGACTACTAGTTTGTAAAGTTAAAAAAAATTTTCTACTTGATAAAAATAATTATTTTGCGATATGAATAAAAATCTACGATTGAACACTTTTTCCAAAAATATTTTTCCAGTTTTCTCGTAAATTGGGAAATTTTCTTTAAACAAAATTTTTCCAGAAGGAATATGCAACAAATACTACTTTTGCCATTTTTTCAATTAAAAAATGGAATTTTTCCTACACTTTGTCATAAAATTGCATTTTCTTCTGTCTTGCAATATTTTTTAAATTTTTTTTGCATTACTATTGAGTTTTGGCCAATTTTTCGAATATTTCATTTTATAAAAATATTTTTTTATTTATCGCTCTCTATACGCAATGCAAAATCTTTCTTAATAAAAACCTGAAATAAAATCTGGCTTAGCGAATACAAAAATATTCTCAAATGTTTTTGTTTAAGCATTACCAACTAGGAAACTTTCTACAGATGATCTTTTAGATGTTATAGATCGCGTTAAATAAAATATTACAGATGCAATCAAAAAATGCATTATTGTTGTAGTTAATAAAGTTTTCAATCTACACAGTGGCTTACAACCTTTGACTAAAATAAAATAATGTTTTTTTTAAAAACGAAATGGCACTTCCAAATAAGCTGCAATAAGATCTACCTATCGCTCCTTTGCTGCAATATCGTCATAACTCAACTCTTGATTACTAAGAATACAAGAATGGAGCAAAATTGATGATTAATTGGTTTTTTGTTAAAGTTCTGCCTATTATGGAGGCTCTAGCTTTTCTAAAACTTCGGGTTCTGATGAGATCTTTAGCCAGATCAAAATACTAGTATCAACCTAGCTAATATGTTTGATTTTCTTTATTTTTGTAAATATACGGAGGTTGAAAGCTCCTTATAAATTGAAAATAACATAGAAATAATCTTGATGTATATAAAAAAAACTGATATAACTCTCAAAAATTTTGATTTTGAAGAAAAAGAATTTAAAGTTTTCAATTTACTCCCACCTTGAAGAAAAAATAACGACATAATTTTTTCTCAAGAGGTGAGTATTCAAGATATTTTTTTTTTTTTTTTAAAGAGAGGCAACACTCAGGAAATACTTCCTATATTTAGTGTGTTGCTTTCTTTGGAAAGGGATAGTATAGAGATGAAAGGTGGGGAAAGATGAAGGGCTTCAGACATGGCAACACTGTACTTGCGCGAGATGATAAGTCTTAGAACAGTTGTTGCTCGCCACCTGATGGAGAGTTGGCGAACTTATTGAAGCTTTTTTTGGTTCATAGCCCTGATTCATTATTTTACTTCGGTGGGGTTAATTGCTATGGGAACACCGAAGGTGGACATTGCGATACGTATGAAGGATAGAAAAAACTCATACATATTAATTTGATGTTGCCGGCACCGGGGATCGAACCCGGGACCTTCTGTGTAAAAGTCCAACGCGCTAACCATTACACCACAACGCCCACAATATGATTTGTTTTACACAATAAAATCATGGTATAACGAATGATTCTGCGTCATTATCTCAAAAATTATGTTTTTTGAGTTATGACATTCTTGCAGCAACTGAGCGATATGCGTAACGTAAATTTTCAATTTATTCACTTGTTTTACGGGACAATAGAAAAAAAGTCTCTTCTTTTTTGTAAATTTAAAAATTTAATAACGGAAAATTAACAAAACTTTAATATTTAATTTTTTATTTTCTAAAATATTTTTTTGCAATTTTATTATTTTTGCCATTTCTTTCGAGCTATTTTGCATACCATTTTCAACAGTTTTCGTGACAATTTAAACTTGCCCTAGTTATGTCATACCTTAAAATTTGCGTTCCAATATTATATCTGCCAAAAAACATGTCTTGTCAATATCGAAAACATTGAATCATTTGCATAAAAAACTAAACAAAGTTGAAAAGGTTTTAGCAATTATCTTAAAGAGGACTTATCGGACCCAAATAGAACTGGTATCGTTGGAAAGCCTGTTCAAGTACATTTAAAATAATATATAATATTATATATTATCCAAAGATTGAAGTAGTCTATAAAGTAGTATATTTCATTAATAGGAAAAATGTTTGCAAAAATTTATTGTTCCACTCTGAAAAGTTCTATAGTTTTATTTATTATTTATTTGTGTGTGTAGTAATGCATTTAACTAGAATTCCAGTTGTTTTACTTACAAAGAAACTATACATAGGAGAATACGTAGATTTTAATAAAACTTCGATATGCTGTTAAAGACAAAAATATTAGACACGCATTTTTCAGGAAAAGTTCCCTGATTGTACCCCTGCTGCTTTAACATATTTCAAATATGGGCCCATATGCCCCTTAGAGAAAGTTAAATAAGCATTATTATATGTATGCGAATTTCAACTTAAACCAACAACAACTTCCCATTTTTAAATAATAAAAATGATATGACATACAGGGACGTGTTCACGTCCTTAAAATACCTTTCAATTGTTACCTAATTTGACTATAGCTTGATAACTTATATAAGAAATATATTAGAACAATTTCCAATTGGGACATTCTTTACCCCGCCGTAAACTTGAGACTGCGCACTTAAAAAAAAAGACGTGTTTAATATTTTTGTTGCCCTTCATAGCATATCCTAGTTTCATTTAAATCTGTGGAATCACCACTGCGGACTCACCAATGTGGACTTACACTATAAAAACTTTAGCATCTAGTTCAGATAAAAATCCAAAATTGCATATTGTACTAGTTTTTTGGAGTTGTAAAAATACAAACAATAATGATAATTGCATTTAAAGCTTTTACAAAAGTGTTGCCTCTTATGTCAATTTATAAAATAGGACTTAGGACTTTTGCGCTCGTCATAGAATACAAAAAAAAAATAAAAAAAAACACATTATCAAATGTGATATTTAACAAAAAGAAAATTGTAAATATATGCAAAAAATACTCTCACAAAAATTAGCTAAGAAATAAAATATAATAAAGCAAAAAATGATAAAAGTGTTCATATACAAATCAAATTTGTATAAGAATCACACACAAATGCAAAAATCCCTTGATTTTTAATAAATTTAATGTTTTCTTTCCTGTAAAAGAAAATTCAATTGATATCTAAAGCGATGAAATTAAAAACAGTTTTAAAAATTAAGACCCCTTAAATGTATATTAATATTGTGTATTTGGGGAATAAATTTCAATTTGAAATAAAATTTTAATAGCTTTAATTTAAAATCATTTCAAGGGGTTGCTGTGTAAAATCTAGTATAATTAAATTTAAGTTTATAACTAGAATTAATATATTTTTAAGTTTTACACATTTAAGTTAATTATAAATCAAACATAATTAAAATATAGTTAGTAAAACTTTAAAAGTATTGAAAACGAAAATGTCATTATAATACATAAATTGGTTTCATATCTCTCAATTATAATTATTTTAAAACCGTAAAACAAAAAAGAAATATATATATATAAAATTATTATTCTTCTAAGATGCATTTATTTACAATTAATTGATTTAAACATAGATTTGGAAGTTTTCATTCAAGTGTCAGAATTTTTGAAACCGATGTATTGACATCGCAATGAAACTTGCACCAAGATGAGTCCCATTTGGTAGTAGTCATGACACAAAATTTCAGCGAGATCGGTCCAGAATTCTCTGAGTTAGAAGATTTTGCATTTTGACGTTTTCGTGAAACCTGTAGTAACGGGTGATCTTTTAAGAGTTTTCGGATTTGATTTAAAAAAACAACACATAAAACTTAGAGAATTGTATGAAATCTTTATTTGAGTCGATAGAAACGATCTATATAATTCAATGATTTAAGATGATTTCTTGTAAATTTTGACCACAGCTACGCCTTAAAGGGTTCATATTTGGTTCGATATTGGCTTCCAGTGCGTCAACCGTTTGCGGGCTGATCCCAATAGACATGAGCCTTCACATAGACCCACAAAAAATAGTCTTAAGGCGTTAAATCGCACGATCTAGGCGGTCAATTGACCGGCCCCAAACGTGAAATTAACTGTTTACCGAACTCGCCTCTCAATTGGGCCATTGTTCGCTTTCTGTGAGGCATGTGGCACAGTCTTGTTGAAACCACATGTCACTTAAGTCCAGTCGTCTTTGAAAAAGTACGGTCCAGTGATGCCACCGGCCCATAATCTGTACCAAACTGTGCATTTTGTGGGATGCATTGGTAGTTCTTGCAATGCTTCTGGCTGCTCTTCACACCAAATACGTCAATTTTGCTTGTTCAAGTATCCATTCAACCAGAAATGAGCTTCAGTGCTCAACACAATTTGCACAATTTGCACTATCTTAACCGAGCATGAATTTTGATAATAAAATTCAATAATCTGCAAGCGTTGCTCGTTTGTAAGTCGATTCTTCGTTAAATTATAATCCAAAATGAACATGTTAAACAGTACACGAAAACAGCTGAGCTGCCAAAAAAAGTGTTGCCAAAACAAAGTTGATAAAAAATCACCATTTGTTAGAAATTTTTTTTAAAATGTGTTCCGTAGCGTTTTCATTCTTAAATAAAACAATTTTAAAAAATTTTTTAATTTTTTTTTTAATAAGGGGCATTTTTTAGAATGTTTAGGTCTTTTCCTTTAAGAGCTCTGTGTTCATTTTTTTTTTTTTTGTTTTTTATGAGATTTTCATAAAATCAACATATATCTAATCCGCTAGAACAAGCCTATAAAAACATACTTACGCTTGATGCTTATCTCTGAAAGTTACTGAGATATTCCAAATTTGGTACGAATCAGTCGAAATCAATGCCATTTAACAAAAAAAAAAATTCTATTACCGCGATATTTAATTTTATTTGCTGCAATGTCTGTATTTAAGGCTGGGTTTGAAATTCACTTATCCAATAAATTGGCTTTATGTTGGACTATCTACAATCATTTCCCCTACCTAATTGGAGGCTTGCAAATTTTGGAACAGTGGGTTAAAATAAATATTTGCTTTAGAAATTTGGCATCTTTAGAAGCGGCTGGGTGGAAAAGTATATACAAACCAAATATTTTTTTACCACAAATCTCTTTTACATAAAAAGACATTTTGTGGAGGTAAAAGACTGTTGGTGCTTTTTGGGGTAAAAATCGCAAAATTTTTTTTTTTTTTAATTTATATTTTAAAGTAATGTAATTTTCGAGTGGAACAAGCTATTGCATAATTTTTTTTTATTTATTCGAAAATTTATTTGGTTAAATAACCATAGATTTAAAAAAAAAATTTACTTGATTTGGTACCGTACCTGTTTCGGCCCAAATTTGAAATATCACAGAAACTTTCAGAGATAACTCACAAGCGTAAGCAGAAATGTGTTAGTTTTATGAAAATCGGATTAAAAACAAAAAAAAATGGTGCGCCCTCAAACATTTTGGTGAAAAAGTACCCTACCTTAGAAGAAAAGAAGAAAGATAAACAATTGGCATCCCACTAAGCCACAACAAAGCTCTTAAAGAAACACACCCATGCTTTCTAATAGAAAAGAAAAATATCCCATTTTAAAAAAGTCAAAAAAAATTTATTAAATTTTGTTTTAATATTGAAAACGTTTACACAAAATTATTTAACTACAATATGTTGTTACACAGAACAAATTATCAACCTAAAATATCTAATTAAATATTTGATTTGAATTAAATTTGTTTCTAAACATTTATTTAATTGAATCAATTAATATTTTAATTGACTTTTAAATATATAAATACACATTTTATTTTAGACGTAGTATTCAAATTAAAATTTCACACACTCTATGCTTTAATAGAACATTTTCAGTATAAAATATCATATGCATTTGAAGTTTACAACCAAAACAAGCACACAAACGAACATTCATACGGACGCAGCATTACCAAAAACACACATACCAACGTATCCTTGGTATGTGTGTTTTTGTTCTGAGTATTACATTTTTTTTTTTGTAGAAGTTATTTATAAGATTTTTTTCTTTTAATTGTCAATAAAAGTTTTAATTGATATTATCATTGTCGTGATAGATGCAAAACCAATTCAAATATTAATTGATTCAATATATGTTTTAATTGAAACCCGTCTTTAGTTTTTTCCGTATAGTTATATGTTTCTGAATAATGGCTATTTGACGAAAATGTCAAAACTCAACATCCTCCAAATGGGAGAGTCCTTAACCGCTCTCGCTGAAATTTTGTGTCATAACTATTACCTAATAGGGATCAACTTGGTACAAGTTTCATCCCGATCCCAAGACATCGGTTTCAAAAATTCGATCACTTGGCCTGAAATTCACATTATATTTATAATTTATAATATTACTTACATAATCATTTATTTATAAGTTAATTTAGTTCGTAATACCTTTTTTTCAATATTCAAAAGAAACAAATAAATTTTTTTAATAAAATGAACAAAAACTGAGTTTTTTTAATTTAATACCTAGAAGATATTATTGTCAAAGTCATTGTCATTGTCATTTTATGGTCACTAGGTCTTTGCATAGACCTATACTAATCCAAAATAAAAAAGCTTTGTCCTTGGGCCAATAGAGGTAAGTGCGCCAAATTTTATCAAAATATTTGTGAAATGTAGCTTGCGAACAACAAAAAAGGAATTTTTGGGGGACCTATATGGGCGCTACACTCATAGAAATAAACCTGTAAAATTAGCATAAAAAGCTACTAAAAATAAGTTAAAAAAAATAGTTAAAAATTGCAGAAAAAACTGGGAAATTTAGCAAATTTTTTGCTTAATATTAATAAAATAAGAACAGCAAAAATAAATCTGTTAACTTTACAAACAATATGTTCACAAACAGAGTTAAGTCCACATGCAAATTTCACAATGTAGATCAAAGAGTTGTAAACAATATGCTAACAACATAGTTTTGTCCATGTACAAATTTCAAAACTTTACGTGTCTACCCAAAAGTATCATCCTCACCTATTTGAAATATCTTATGAAGAAAACAATATTTAATAAAAGTTATCAAAACACACATACATTTAGAACTATTTCTATATATTTTCGGACCTATATATTAATTTTTCTACACGCATATAATAACAAATCAATCCTCATATAATATAATAAATAAAAACTGCGAAAAATTAAATGATCATAATTTTCTCTAAAGCGGACCTTTGATATATTTTGTTATTTATAGATTTTTAAAACTTTTATTATTTTTTAAATTATTTACGCATTACTTTAACTGTTCGTATCTATTTTGGAAAACAAAAGTCTTGTTTTTTTACCGCAACTAAAAACGTTAGCATTACATACGGTAACCTCTTAAACTGCTTTAAACAATACGTAATATACGTTTTTATATCCAAAATTGAAATAAATTTTAATTTCGTTAAAAATTGTTGTCGATTTTACCTAATTTTCTTGATATATTGTTAGAGAGTTATTTACTTTATCTCCACTTTAGAGTACATGCTCGTTTACAGAATATACTAAAATCGTGTTTCCTTCCATTAATATAAGGTGGCGCAAAAATAACCTTCCGATGTTTTTTTTTTTTATTATGTATTTATTATGTATAGCATTTTCTGATAGGAGGATTGCTTTTGCGCCACCTTATATATTTGTTAATTTGTTAAAAGTTAAATTGAAGTTGGTTCCATTAAGAAATTATAGTTTATATTAAAATTACTTTTAACTATTTAATTGATTTTATTTTTAATTAAGATTTTAATCATATCTATTTAAAATTTAATTGAATATTATTTCAATTTAAAACTAATTTTTAGTAGATACTATTAACCCTTATGTGTGTGGAAAATAAAAATACCTTCTATAGGGTGGATCGGTACCTGGGTACCTACATACAAATTGTATGAGAAATATAATTTTTTGTCTTGTATTGTACAAAGTGTCGACGGTTAATGATATAAAATTAAAATTTTACTCTGGTTTCCTTTTCACAATTTATTTAAAATCCTACACCCAAAAAAAAAAAAAAAATCTGATATCAGCTACTTGTATGCTGGAAGGATCTTTGCAGGAGAAGTTGCTAACATTAGCAAAAAAGTTGCAAAACTTAGCAAGTTTTGCAACTTGCTAAGTTTTGCAACTAGCAAACAAGTTTGTGACATTACAAACTGTTTTTTGGTGTATGATAAATGCCATGTATGATAAATGGCGGTGTCGACAATATGTATAAGCTGTTGTTAGAATATACTTCTAAACGTAGGACATGCCGATGGCCGTTAGCATTATTTTTCAACATTGTCGATGTAGCAGCATTAGCAGCATACATTGTTTACATGGAGTACAATGCACAATTTATTTCAACTGACCGTCGCAGACCATTTTGAAAGATTTACGTTTTGAACTATGTAAGGACAACATTGAACGACGTGCAAAAATTCAAATGTAACAAACATCGATCAGCAATACAGGTTCTATCGGGGCGAAAGTTGTGGAAAGTTGCTACAAATGCACTAATCTTACAAAGAAGCAGAGAAAAACTCGAAAAGCTTGCAAAATTTGCTTCTAGCCGATTTGTAACGAGCATTGAATCAATCGTCCCATATGCAACAACTGTTTCTATTAACTTTTCTTGCCTTTCATTTACATTTATTTTTTTGTTTGTGTTAAACCTTGAAGTAGTTTTTTTTTCTTTATTTATTTTTTTTTTATCAAAAATAAACCTTGAATAACTCTTTTTTATTGTAAAACAATCTTTCTTTTATCAAATAAAGTTTTCTTTTGTGTTAGTTCTAAAAACCAAGTCAAATAATATAGATTATCTCACGTTAATAAAACAATATATTTTAATTTTTTTCATGTGCCATATAAAACGTACCCAGGAACCTATTTCCCTATTAAGGTTGCAACAAGCTAAGTGATATGCCGCCCCCCCCCCCCCTCCCACCAAATAACCTGATCTTGTATATAAATACCAATGAAAATATAATAATAACAAAAATTTAGGAGTTCTCATGAAATTGTAGACTAAAATCTTATATAAACAATTTCGATTTGAAAACGCAATGGGTACACAGGTACCTGTCCACATACATAAGGGTTAAAACTTTAATTAATATTTGCAAAAAATCGCCAAAAATTGGGAAAAATCTCAAAAATTAAAAAACACAAAAATTAAAAAAAAAAAATCGCCGTAATAAAAAAAAAATTTAAAAAAATCACCAAACTTTTTCAACATCATTAAAATTTGAAAAAAGTCAAAATAAGAGTTTCCCGGTTAAAAATCAACATATATTCATTCATTTATGAACATGTATGAACTAATTTATGCTCATATATGAAGTAGCCCGAGGTCAAACATGTCCATATACCACCATATAGGTTTCAAACATGTTCATAAGAGTTCATATGAGATAATATATATAAATATTACCTAAATTTTCGTTAATGTACGCATATGACCATGTATGGAAATGTATAGACATGTATGATTATATGTGTAATTAATACCTCAATTTTCGTTAATGCACACAGATGAACATATAAGTTTCATTATATAATCTTTTTACAATGGTTTATGAACACATATGAATCATGTATGTGGACCTGTATGAAACATGTGTGTTCAAGTATGGACCCATATATGTCGATTTTTAGCAGGGTTGCCACTTTTGAATAATTGTTCAAAAACGGGACTGTTTACATATTCATAGGATAATTTTGGAATAATGACATTTTTGTGTAATTTCTAAGAAATTTTACTTTTTACAAAAATAATGCAATTATTGTCTGCACCCATTTAACATAAATTTTAAAATCATTTTTGCAAATTGTTTATTAGCACTTAATTATTATTAAATAAATAAAAATTAGTCAATATTTAAAAAAAAAAAATATAGATTTTTGTAAAACATTTGCCGCAAATTACCAGTTTCTGGCAAATGAATTAATTTTGATTAACTTTAAACTCACTTTAGGACAAATCAAAACGTTGCTTCTGATTTTATTTGTATTATAAATTCTATAGTTTGCTAACTTTTTGTGAAAATATTTATCAAACTCCCCGTTATATATTTTATTCTGGGTGCCAATACCATTTAAAAAAGCGACATTTATTTTATGATTGTGATTTTTAAATGATTGAAAAAATTTGTATTTTCAGAGCTCTTATTACGGTAGGCTTCTTAAAATGAGAGATAGAAAAATATCGTTAGCTTATCAGACAAAATTTTTTTTTAGGCAGGAGTGCTGGTCTTAAGAATCTTTATTTTGAAATTATGCAAAAAAAAATTTATAACTTTTTTGTGTAATTTCATATGGTTTTGGATAATTCTTTGCATTACTAGAGGCAACTCTGCAAAATTAGAAAAAAAAGAATCGCTTAAAATTTGAGGAAAAATCTGCAATCGCATTTTGGTCTAAGAATATACCGGACTCCAATATTGTACCACAATGAGCTGTGATTTTATCAATAGCAATGAGCTGTGATTTTATCAATAGTTTTAAAGATTAACTCTTAACACATTTTGTACCATATCGCCTAAAACTAGGCAACCAAAAATGTTTTTTATAACAACTTAATGTTTATTTTTTATGTCAACCACATGTAATGAAACAGCCATTGCAAATCGGTGTAGGGTTAAATTGCGGCAAACTGTATATGGACGAATATTGACAATTATTACAAGCATTTACGTGCAATTAAGCTCAGTTTCAGAAATTCGTTCCCTTTGTTTTTATATGTGCAGATCACATAGTTTAGGAATGTGGCTTTTGCTTTGAAATCAATTTGTAATTTGCTTTGATATAATTTTAAAAACAATGTTAACACATTATAGAAATTCATATATTCATATTTACAAAACTTCTTTATTTTATATGTAAATTTAATAAATAGTCCCTAAAACAGGATTGTAGAAAAAAAAGTATTACAACTTTTAATAATAGGAGCCGAATACAACGATACAACTATGAATTATTTCAGAAATAAGCTAAAAGCATGTTCCTAAAAGTAACAGGTGTTGACGTGAAATTTTGCAAATGGTATGGTAAGTAGTTCCAGTCCTTACAAGTTCTCACAATGAAATATTCAGCACAGATCCTACACGAAATAAGGGGTTCAACAAAACGTGGGGTTGTAGTATATCCGGTAAATGTTAATCTTGAAAATAAATAATACGGCACTCCATAGTACATTATCTTGTAAAAGAATAACAAATTTCTTAACCGTAGTCATTAAAAGAACATTTTCAATTTTTCCTTCCACTATTATTTTGCTAAGAATTACAGACACGTTTTGCTTTAATTAAAATAAATTTTTTTTTTCTGTAAAATTTACAGACTTTTTCATTTGATTGTAGTTACATATATATTTTTTTGATATCGTCGTCAAACCCTAACAAAACCCATTTATATGTCGATAAGACGTATGAGTTATATAGTATAAAAATAATATCACTCATACGCCATATACAAATTTTTCTTAAGTTGTAACTCTCTCGCTCACGAATTTTAATGTCTACAAACTTTTATACTAGTTTTTGGAAAAATCATAGTTGCCACTCATGAAAACAACCCTGTTGATGGAACTATTTTAAATTACTTTCAATAATATGTTTAGTAGTACATACTAAAAATTTACTAATGGCTTAAACGTCACGCACACAATAGTAGTATAAATCATACATGGGCATTTTTCACTACTTTATACCAATGAAAATGAAAAATGTCATTAGTATTTAATGATAATGAAATATTTTCCATTAGGAAAATCATCACTAATGGTAATGAAGTCACATTAAATCATAAACAAACAAATAACAATTCATAAAAATGCATTTGTCTACAAAAGGTCTTGTGTTGGAAACTGGTTTGGAAAGTAAAAATACATAATTTTTTTTTTAAGGAATTGTTTTTTTTTTTTATTTGAAGCGATGTGGAATAATAAAGGGTGTCCCAAGAAGAGCGCAATTTTTAAATTTTAACTAAAACACAGATATTTAAAAAAATATCGTCGTCGGCTTATTCGCTTAAACCATCGACTTCAAAAAACCCCAAAGAAAAAAAATCTAATGGTGTTAAATCGCACGATCTAGGCGGCCAATTCTGATCTCCAAAACGCGAAATAACACGACCGGGAAATGACTGATGCAGCAATTGAATTGTTTCTCTGGCTGTATGATATGTGGCGCCGTCTTGTTGGAACCACATGCCCTCCACATTCATTTCTTCAACTCTAGGCAAGAAAAAACTGGTTATCATTTCACGATACCGAACACCATTGACTGATTGCGCTTGACCTGCCTCATTTTCATAAAAAAAGGTCCAATGATTCCTCCAGCCCAAAAACCACACCACACAGTGACACGTTGAGGATGCATTTGCTTCTCGTGAATCACTCGAGGATTTTCATCACCCCAAATGCGACAATTCTGCCTATTGACGAAGCCATCAAGATGAAAATGGGCCTCGTTACTGAAGATGATTTTATCGGCAAAATCAGCATTTTCATGTTGTCTCTCCAATACCCAATTACTCCATTCCATCCATACTCCATTCGTGTAGCGCTCCATTTTTACTAACCTCGTACCTTCTGCTAGCAAACAATAACAATTGTTCAAATGTCAAACAATGACACTTCGAATGTTGCCACAGTTAAAAATTGCGTTCTTCTTGGGACACCCTTTACAAGCAATGAGTGCAATTGGAGTGCTTAATATTGGGAACGAAATTAATAGGAATAGTGAATAAGTTGAATTTAAGGACTAAATACGAAGAACGATATGAAATGGGAACGAGTGAAACATTAGTTATATGTAACGAAATTGTATTGAACTAGGAACGAACTTTGTTTATCGTAGTATCTAAATTTGTAGTAAAAGTAAAAAATAAAAATCACCCTATGCCGTTTTGTAAAAAAAAACAGAATCATTGGGATCGCTTCTGGACCTAGCCTGTATGTAATATTAGTCCGTATTAATATTTTGTACGTAGATTTAAAATAACTCCATTTTATAAAATCGCTAGTATCTCGAAAACAGAGCAAGATACCGCAAAACGGACAAAATTGGAAAAATTCCATTTGGGACCACTGTTTCATTTTATTATCGGAGTGTTTAAATTTGTATTTTCATTTAAGTATATGGGTAAACAAATAACTAAGACACACTTGGTTGTCATTAAAAATAAATCCCTCCAGATCTTTCCGGGATTTAGCCTATTTGCGTTATCAGATTGTATTAATAGAACTACTGAGCAAACATTTTGGCATATTCTGTTTAGTCTTGGAGATTCCGACCATTTAAAAAAACTCCATTTTATAAAATGGCTAGTATCTGGAAAACTGAGCGAGATATACAAAAGTTGCCAAACGTGATCTACGCATCACGTACCGATAATTTCAATTTGTTATGTGTACTGATTGCACTCGTTACACTTTCCATTCATATCGTTCCATTTGGTACCAATGTTCTGTTCTATTATCAGAGCGTGTAATTTTTTTTTTTTAAATTTGAATTTTCATGTAAGTATATGAGTGAACAAATTATTAAAACGCCCTGTGTTTGTTTCATAAAATATTAATCCCTTCGGCTCTTTCCCGATTATATTATTTTTTGTCATATATATTTTGTTCGTTTTGCTCTTTCTTGTTTAGTTATGGAGAAGCCGGCCATTTAAAAAACGCCATTTTATCTTGTATCTCGAAAACTAAGCGAGATATCGCAAAACAGACAAACATTTTGCAAAACATAATATAAAGAACACTTACCGATACTACAAGTATGTTTAGTGTTCCCATTCCACTCGTTCCAATTGTGTATCATATTTTCACAATTTTAAAAGTCTATTTAGCAATGGAACTTATTTTTTTTTTAATTGATTCAATATTAATTCCAATGATTACTTTCCCGAAGGTTTTAGACGTGCTGAATTCGATTTTGACCTCATTATCAAATCAGGTTTCCGAAATATTCGAACCTAAATGTGAAAAAACACATTTTAGTAATGAATATATATAATTAAAGTAAATGAACATCAGTTAAACAAACAAATTAAAATATATTTTTTTTGGGAACAATACATTTTATTTTCAAAATTTGTAATTTTTCACAAAATCTTCTTTCCTGACTTCAAATATTTTCCGGATATTCAAATATTATTATAGTATATATTATATATATTATAAGAATTTGCAGGATATTTATTCTAAATTTCTGAACACTTTGTTTCATATTCCTAAATCAAAACAAGTTCTGAAATCAGAGTGCAAGTTTTTTAACTCACTCTAAAATTTAGTTTTTTTTTTTTTCAAAAGTTGGGCGATTTCAACAAATGCTTGACGTAGGATGCATGTCCAAAATATAGTGAAATTACATTTAAAATTTGTTTCAAAGCCCAGTCTTTATGAAAATTTTAAAATTTGTTTTGGTTCCAAGAAATTTGTAAAGAAATATAAATACCTTTTTGGCCAAAAACTAAAATTTTTTCAGTTAGAATATTGTTCTACCTCACGTCCAAAAACCTAATATGATATTGTCGTATTAGATTTTATTTGTTGCTTTTCAAAAAGTTAGATCGTTTTCATAATAGACAATAAAAATATTTCATTGGCATTATCCAAATCTTCAGTTGTCTGCAATAGAAAAAATAATTGGCTTAACTCAAACCGAGACATTACATACAAAAGATAAAATAAACTTAATGAGAATCTTTTAGTCTGTCTTAGTGAATAAACTGCCTGATCTGGTAACCCAAATTATAACATCAACACTGTTTGAAAAACAAAAATTTCATATGTCGATATACTTTGTATGTCAGTACATGTATGTGTGTTTGTTGTATTGCAGTTTGTAAAAACAGCATACGTAGTATATCCCAGAAAACGGTGTTTTTCGAGAGGACACGTGAAAATATTTTTAAATTTTTGTCTTAATTTTGGACTTTATGCCAACCACTTTTATAATACAACTAAAAGTTAGTAATTTTTGAAAATTTCCAGTTTTGGATTTCAAATTTATATGGAATTTGAAAATTAAATATAAGTAGTTTTTAAAAACTACTACTTTTCGGTTGCGGTATTAATGTAGTATTAATGGTTTTTGATAGATATACAAAAAAAAAAAAAACACTTTAAGAAAAGAAAACTGAATTTTTATTTTGAAATTTAAATAACTCTTAAATAGAGGAGATAACCTATAAATAAGCATGGTTTTCTCTATATTACAACGTACATTAGAAATCGGTTCCATTTACAAAAATTGCAACCGCCAAAAGATTTTTTATACACGATGTATTCAACTTTGACAACCTGTAAGTACACCCTGTACTACACCCAGAGAAAACCAGGAATAATTTTCATCAATTTTCGTCCAATGTAACAATTTCATCAATATTTATGAAACATTTCATAAATATGATGAAATTGATTTTGTTTTTATGAAATGTTTCATAAATACAATGAAACGTTACATTGACGAAAATTTTTTAAACATGTCTTAAATATTACTGAAATTGCTAGTCCGAAGAGTAATTATAAGTCATTACTCTTTATACACTGGGATTAACAAATACATGGGATAAATATATTGAAAATCTTCAATTTGGATACTTTTACATAAATCTTCATAACTTTGGTCACGGTTCGTCTAAATCATCTTAAGGTTAATAAAGTGAACAGAAATTTTAAGGATGCGGCGATTTAGTATGACTCTAGCAATGCTATAAAATTTCCTTTTTAAAATATCCTGTGGATAAACAAATTTTTGAGTTTGACAAAACATTTTCTATATCCAACCGCATTTCAAGTGTAAATCAAGATATAGTCAAAATACCCAGCCAGAAAAATACGAACGGCAAAGCATTGGCCCAGTGCTTTCAACGGTGGTATGAGCGTTGGCAGAGCGTTGGATATCTGAAGATTTAAGTGCTTTGCCAACCCCAAAATGATAACACCGGGCTGGGCTTGGCCGTTTCTTTTTTAAAACGTTGGCAAAGCACTGGAAATAAGCGCTTTGCCAGTACCAAAACCAAAAACGAATAATAAAGTCCTACTTATTAATTCACTTCAGTAAAGAGTTGTATTATTTCTTTTTGAATGATTTTGGTAATTTAAACAGAAATAACAATAATTTAAACAGAAATAAGAATGCTTTAGCTAAGTTAATTGCAAAATAACTGAATATTTTTTTTTATCAAATTATTTTTGTGTTAAGTTAGCACGATTTTTTACCTTTTTTTTACTATACTTTGTGCTGACTATAACAGGAGACCTTAATATTCTTAACTTCAAATCATAAATTGCAATTTAGTTTTGAATTTTTCCACTCTTGTTGTGAACAAGGGATGTGCCACTGTTTTTATTAAGTTAACGTTTGTAAATTTTGTAAATAAGTACTTGCAATGTACTTTTTGCCAATGTTGGGAAAGCGTTCTAACTCAGTACTGTGCCAGTGCTTTTTTATTTTTACGGTTGTAAATTTTGCAAATCAAGTACTGGCAAAGCACTATTTACGAACGTTGGCAGAGCGTTCTAAGCCAGAGCTGTGCCAGTGCTTTTATTACTTTTACTGTTGTAAATTTTGTTAATTATGCACTGGCAAAGCACTTTTTACTAACGTTGGCAGAGCGTTGTAAATCAGTGCTTTGCCAGCACTTTATTTGTTGGATCATTGGCAAACAGTGCTCTGCCAGAGCTTGATTTTTCAGACCATTGGCAATTTCTGGCTGGGTAGTCAAATTAATGTAAAAAATATGTCAAAAACTATTCCATAAACATTTTTTTTATTCGATTTTCAGTTGCGGGTGTCGCAAATACACAATAAAACAATAATCGCAATAATCTATCACATTTTTCTGTAAACTAGTGTTATTAACATTTGTTTAATTTAATTGTTAAAATTACCCTTTTAAGCAATTATTTCTTACCTTAAAAGAACTATAAATTTTTTTGACACTTTCATTTTTGCTCTTTGTTAGAAAGTTATCCTTGATTTCTATTATCTCTTATTGAAATTACTAATCGAATGTTAGAATAAATGATGAGAAGAAAGTTTACTCCCCTCATTTTCTAACAAATGTTTGTAAGTGTGTGTGTATGTTCGAAGGTTTTTCCACATTTTAGCACCAAATACATTACCACACTATTTGTAGTCTATTAATTGCTTTCTACCATATGCTTTTACGAGAATATCTTACAATTGCACACAGAAAAATAAAATGCCAACCGAATTGAAATATGTATTTTGGTTCGTACAACCAATAAATTCGTTTAATACAACCATATTCAAATGTGATTTCTGAATATTTCTTGTGTTGCAACTAAAATTTAGTTGTGTTAACCGAATTTTATTGTGAAAACCAATATTTAGTTGAGGCAACCGATTTAAGTCGCAGTAACCCCATTTTAGTCGGCAAATTTTTTTCTCTGTGTCCGGTTATTTGATAACGATGTCAAGCAATAGAAGAACACATTTCATGTTCGCAAATATAGAGGAGTGCAATGGAGGAAGTAGTTTGCAAAACAAATTGTGTCAGTTTACTAATGGCTATTAAGTGGTATTTACATTGAACAGAGTGGTAAATTAATACAAGACACTAAAGATTCTAATACACTCAATGTAATAATAGTATTAAAAATTTTTAAAATAAAATTTTAAAAAAGTTTTAAATTAAAAATTACAAAACTACTACCACTTCGCCTTGGATTTAAAGAATTCTAAGAACGATTTACATTATTCAATATTATTTTCCCCTTCAGTTGTTAGAACATTTACATTTTTCTATGAGTATAATGGAAATGGAGAAGTATATAATTAAGTATTGAAAAGGTTTTATAAAAAGAAAATGTTAATGATTTTTTTACTACTTCAACTATACTTTCCATAGAATGCTATTCTGGCAAGAGACAAAATAACATAAACTGGTCAACGCCGTTTTTTTAACCCTCTGTTACACAACAAAAAATCAAAACGTACGCACACGGCTGTAGAACATTTGTACCACCAACATTTGATGAAATGAACAATCAAAAATGACAATTTTAAAGTTTTTATGAAAAAAAAAATTACAAATTAATATGATATTTATGTTAAAAAGTTTATTATTTTGTTAAAAAACGTATAACAAAATTATATTTTATTTGTACCACCAATTTATTGCGTTGTGAAGAATAGAAGTAGTGTTTTAGTTAGTTGCAATTTTCGGTTTAGAAACTATTAAAAATGCGTTGTTTTTTGATACATATAGATTATCTAAAGTACATAAATTAACAAAATATGGGGTTTTTAAAAAAAAATATTATAATAATCCTGTTTAAAACACGGAAAAAGTTAGTAGTACATTTGTACTACCGTTGTGTAGAATATGACATATAAAAAGTAGGAGCATTTTTCTCTAATAAATTATTAAAAAAAATTTCATATTTTTCTTAAATCTTATTGCTTATGTCCTCAATGAGGAATACATGTTTCAATCTTATATATGAGGGAGGATCAATAAGTTCGTGACTTTTCGAACTTCTCTTATAGTTATATAAAATGCAACACTGCCCCCATCAAGTACCACCTGTTAATAGACTACTGTAAAATTTTGAGCAAGTTCCGTCATTTACTTTGCGTTTAACAGCTGTTCAAAAGATACAACCTCGTGGATTTTTTTTAAAAATGGAAAAAAGTGAATTTCGAGTGCTAATTAAACATTATTTTTTGCGACAAAAAATTGCCAATTAAACCAAGAAAAATCTTGATAAATTGCACCATCGTTTTCAATGGTAAAAAAGTGGTTTACTGACTTTCGTTGTGGTCGCACAAGTACAAATGACGCTCAACGTTCTGGACGGCCAATTGAGGTCAATACACCCGAAAATGTCGCAAAATCCACGATATGGTGTTGGCCGATCGAAAAGTAAAAGTGCGTGAGATTGTTGATGCCACTGGCATTACATATGGCAGTATGGTTTTGATTTTAAATGATCAGTTGGGTTTAAGAAAGCTGTCTGCAAGATGAGTGCCGCGTTTGCTCTCAATTGACCATAAACGTAATCGTGTGACAACTTCAAAGAATTATTTGGAGTTGTTTAACCGCAATTCGAATGAGTTTTTGCGGCGTTTTGTAACTGTGGATGAAACATGTATCCATTACAACACTCCGGAGACCAAGCAGCAGTTTTAACATTGAACCGGCTCCGAAGAAGGAAAATGTAAGTTTGTCGGCCAATAAGGTGATGGCAACAGGTTTTTGGGATGCACGCACGATAATCCACATCGATTAACTTCAAAAGGGAAAAACAATAAACAATTGGACTTATTTAACGAGGACTAAAAAAAAAAAACGACCCCATATGGCCAAGAAAAAAGTTTTTTTCATCAAGATAATGCACGGGTGCACATTAGAGCGACTCAAGTTGTATGGAACCGAAATTCGTGCAAGGTGTACCGCCCTCAAAATGAACATTGGTATTTTTTATGATGACATCTAAAATATTTCGGCTCTAGATTTGACCTCTCGTGAGCTGGACCATTTTCAAAAAGGGTCCATTTTTGCATGTTCTTTTAATTTAAAAATCTGTTTCCTTACAAACATATACAATATGGGTATCATAAGAAAGGCTTTTTAAGGCGAGTCCAACTGTATATACAATTTGTCCAAGGACGATCATCAATGTCCTTTTTTTAAGGATATTCTGTAAAAAAAAACGGTTTCTGAATTTTTTGTTCGGGGTTGTTTGTAATAAAAATGACAAATTAATATATTTTAATCTTTAGTCGATTTAATTAAATACGGATCTCAGCTTTTTTTGAAATTCGTGCTAGTTCGCGTTTTGACAAAATTGCAATGGGTGGTAACTCTTCGTTTTAAATAGGACAATATGGGTGTTTACTTTCGGGTTTGGGGTTAGGGTAATTCAATTTAAATATTTATTTAAAATAAAACACTTTAAGTTTTTAGTTAAACGTTATAAACTGCATATTTTTATTTATTTAAGTTTAGTGTTTAAGTTAAAATAGAGTTTATGTTCAGCCATAGTGTTATTTTCTTTAAACTTAGTTTTGGGTTGTTGTTGTTCACTTTTTTTTGTTTTATTTATAAGTTTAAATATAAAATAGTTTTAGGGTTTGTTTTTATAAATTATTTTTACTTTTGGTAACTTGAAGGTTGAGAGTGTAAGAGAACAGTTGGAGTTTGCGCCATGATCTGTCAACTAGCGTCTGCCTGAAGTTGGCTGCAGTTGCGTGGGCCAACAGCTGGTGCTACTGGCAACTAGGGGGCGTTGGGGAATACGGTGTTGCCATCGCAAATTGTTCACTGACGTGAACAATGGGTATCAAATTTTTTCTTTTGCCAAGTACATCATCTTTGTATGTAAATAATTTAGATTTTTGCAAATTAGATGCATTTTACACGGTGCTCTGGAATATGTATAAATGCAATTTTGTGGTAACCCTAATATGATAGCGGATTTAGTTTCCAGTTCATGTATGGATGAAACTAGGACTAAAGAAAGAAAAAAAAAATGATCCACGACTTTTTGGCGGCATATTCTTGTTTTAATTTTCGAATTAAATGTCATCTTAAAAAAGTCCAAGGTTCGTTTTTAGGAGGGGTACATCGAGCACTTTTTTTGGTGAGTCGCTCTAGTGCACATGTGTGCAGTCTCAATGGCAAAATTCCATGAATGGGCTACGAATTGGAACTTCATCCGCCATATTCTCCGGATTTAGCCCCCCGTGACTATTTTCTATTTCCAAACCCATAGAAATGGTTCGGTGGAAAGAGATTTAGCTCCAACGATAAAATTATTGATCAAACAACTGCCTATTTTATGGACCTTGAAAAATCCTAGTTTTTGGAAGGTATACAAAAATTAGAGACACGTGTATTGAGCTAAAAGGAGATTATGTTGAAAAATATTTTTTTTTTGCATAAAAAAATTGTGTTTCATTCAAAAGTCACGGGCTTATTGATCCGACAACAACACAACAACAACACACAGTGGGGTATTTCTCCATTTTCATTAAAAAATATAGAACTTCTAAACTACTGACCCGTCGGTGGGAATCGAATTGGAAATTGTAAAAGAGGTGTTAATCTTTAGTAATATTGTGATTGGGCTACCTTGTTTCACATTCAAAGGAAGAGTTTTATCATATTTATGACATGTTTCAAAAATTTTCGCCCAATGTAACGTTTCTTAGTATTTATGAAACATTTCATAAAATAAAAATCAATTTCATCATATTTATGAAATGTTTAATAAATATTGGTTTCCAAAGTTGACTTCATCGTGTATAAACAATCTTTTGGCGGCTGCAATTCTTGTAAATGTAGACAGATTTCTAAAATGTTTAGCCTGCAGTAATGTACGTTTAAAATAAAGACACCAGGTTACTCTATGCTATAATTTAATACAAATAATAAAGACTTACGAACAACTAGTTAATTTTCCCATTATTTCAATACAAAAAAATGTGTTACCCATAAGTACTTCTTTTTATCATTTCCAAAGTAAAAAGGAGTAGATCCGATATAATAAGGAGGATCACTCCTAATAACCTAGCACAGCTTGTAAGGATTAAGTTATCAAATGACGAGATTGATCACTACTCCAAAGAACTAACAATGCTGGATTGGATACATGATGCATTATTACAAGTTAATACTGATGAGATATTTTCCGTACATATAAGAGTATATAATTTGATCCGAAAAATGGTTCTAAAGAATTATATCGCTTTGGATTTAATTATATTTAATTAGGTATAATTTAATAAAAAATTATCTAATTCTATCTTACCTTTGTCCCGATATAATTACATCTCATTATATTATATTTGATAAAATTAAATATAATTAGATAAATAATAATCCAAATATATTCAAATTAACAGTTATATATATTTCATATCCTTGAATCGGGTTCAAAACACAAAATTTTTACTTGAAGTTTGTAAAATATATATATTATATTTTTTTATTTTATAGTCAATGGAAATCGATTTAGAAAAATTGTAAACTACTTTCGTAAAATATTTTCGGATTTTTTATTTATATATAGTTACACAGAAACTGTCTCAGTCACACAAAATTTTGTTTTCAAATTTAAGAATTATTTCTTAAAAGTTAAAAGAAAAATTATATAAAAATAATTTTCATTGTCATATTTCAATTGTTCAATTTATTTTTCTAAAAAGAACACCACAAATTTAAGAGCTGAGAAAACTAAATTGAAAAAAAATTCATACTATTTGTGGTTTTACGAGTACATTTACAACTTAGAATGTGCATATAGTTTTTTGTTATACTCTGCCGTAGTAGACCAGGACTACAGTTTAGTATTTATGTAGTAAAGCGTTTGGTAAGCAAGAGTTTGTTGGTTGTTGCATGCCTTACTACCGAACCACTATGGCATTTGTCAAATTAAAGCTTTCAAAAGAAGAAGTCTTACTACTACCGAAACACCAACGAAAAAATGGAAGAGGAATAAAAAAATAATACAAAGGACTAACCAATACACAAATAGAATGAAAAAAGTTATAAAAATACTCATTTTTATATATTATTGTAATAAAAAAAAAACCTAGATTAAAGCGACTACAAACACGAAATGGAAATAAGGAAACAACAAAAAACAAACACACACACACACATTCTTACATATAACGGAAACCGGAAGCAATTTTTGCATATAAACGGAAATTGCACTTAAAATTTAAAGACACGTAAATAGAAAAATTTTATTATATATTTATATAGAGACCAAGAGAATGTGAGTAAAGTCCAGATTAAAAATATTTAAGAAAATACTCGTAAAAGCTGAGATAAAAAAAGTTTATTTAATTTAAATAAATATACTGACAATATTTATTTTTATGTTGATTCAAAAATTGTTTTCTTTTGTTAATAAATATATTAATGGAATTGATAACAAAAATCATTCGTTGAATGAAACACATAAATTCAATTAAACTTCTATTATGTACTAACCTGTAAGACACAAAAGGAAAGTCTTTTAAAGGGTGATTTTCTAAGAGCTTTCAGAATTGATTTAAAAAAAACACATAAAATTTAGCGAAATGTATGAAATCTCTATTTGAGTCGAAAGAACTATCTATATAATTCAATATATCTATATGATTAGGTAAATGTTATCCGCGGCCTCAAATGTTTCATTCGATGGGTCCAATTTTGACATACTCTCTCTCATATCGGCCATTATCTCACGAATAAATTCTTCAATATTGGCTTCAAGTGCGTCAACCTCGTCATTATAGACACGAGCCTTAACATAGCCCCACAAAAAATAGTTGTTTCGCGTGCTGTGTGGCATGTGGCACCATCTTGTTGAAACCACATGTCAACCAAGTAGAACTCTTCCATTTGGGGCAAAAAAAAAAATTGTAACCATCGCACGGTAACGTTCCTGTCTTCGTCCTTGCACTAGCTGTATTAAAAGGTTTTACACCCAAATCCTTACGCAAAATTTTCCACGTAGTAGTGTAACAGACTCCCAATTGCTGCGAACGGCGCCGAATCGATAATTCACGGTCATCAACAATACTGGCGGATACAGCTGCGATATTTTCCTCTGTCCGCACTCTACGTATGCGTGTTAGTGGTTTATTGTCCAATAGGTGCGATTTCAATTTATTAAAACATTGTATTGTACAGTAACAATCGTATTTTCAAATGTATATTTAATTTATTTATTGCTATTTCATATTTTTGTAATATTCAAAATATTTATTATTACGCACATGCGTACCTTTGTTAGATGTGTAGTATAGAAAGAAAAAACTAGAATGAACGATATCTAGCTTGGTTGCATTTTGTGAAAGTCTTATAGTGGTTGTGTTTATTCGAATTTTATCTTTTTTCTCTATTTCATCCATACACGCTGCGTCGTCTACATATCATCTTTTTACTTGTTCTCCATGCTATAAATGTGTTTATGAGCACAATTTTGGTAGCAACGTAAATAAGTTAAGCAATAGTTTAAATTTACACACAGAGAATAATTATGAAATTTTCCAACTGAAATTTGGTTACTACCACTGCAATCGGTTGGTACTACTAAATATTGTTTTACACAACAAAATTTGCTTAATGGAAGAGAATTTTAGTTGCAACACCCAACATTTTCAGAAATCTCATTCAAACATGGCTGTACTAACCTAATATGTTGGCTGTAGCCACCAAAATACACTCTTAAATTCGGTTTGCACTTTATTTTTTCGTGTGTGGTTTTTTGGTAAAAGCGTTTAACTAAAATTTTAGCCGAAAACGTGATGTAATATCAGATGTGAGTGGTATCAGTGGTTGATTCCCAAAAATGCACCATATCTATCAATACAAAAATTAAATATTATTATATATTTTTAAAATGTTCAGTTATTTTTACGATATTTTTTTTATATTTCACTTTTTAATACAATTGCGCAACTGGAAAAATGAATCAATAGTACCGAACATTAATCCTAAATATTTCGATAACGCTGATTTTAGTGGCGTACCCAGTTTTTTTTACTTGTGGGCTAGATTTTTCTCAAATTTGCATTAAAATTTAGCATATTTCAACGCAGTTTTTCATACAAAAAATTTTTAAATATTTAATCTTTGTTTTTAAAGGTAAATACATAAAAAAAAACATTCATTAACATTCGGGTATCAAATTTGGTTAGTATAGGGTTTTCAAATAGGTACTTGAGAACTTTGAATTTAATTTGTGAACGCAGTATTTCACTGATCATCTAACTGTTACTTTCCTTTTTTTCAGTAAACTCAACATTTTTATCATGGTAATGTCCACGAACGAACAACGTATGCAAATTATAAAAATGTATTCGGAGTCGGTGACCGCAACTTTAGGAGCGTTAACTCCAATTTTCGGTAGTTATTCCCTCCCCTAGTAGACAAGCAATAACAAGTTTAGTGTAAAACTTTGAGTCTACATATTCAATGTGTGATGCTGCCGTGCCAGTGAGACAACGGGTTGGTCAAAGTGCCGAAAATATCGCTGCCATTCAGGCGTCCGTAGCAAACGATCCAAATTAGTCGATTCCGCTGCGTTCTCAAGAACTGGGCATCGCCAAGACCACTTTATGGCGAATTTTTCATTAGAATCTTGGTTTACACCCATACAAGATCAAGCTCACTCAAGCTCGGCCGATGGCCGATGGAAATATTTCAAATGGTTTGCGTTTTATTTAAAAAAAAGTTGTCAAGTCCTTATTAAAAACCCCTTTAAATGTGCAGCATTTAAAGTTACAACAATTTACAGATCTCATTATTGTAAGTATCAAATGCTAAAATATATATTACACTCCCAAAAAATATTGAAATGCACTCAAAACTTTAAAAGTACACAGCAATTATTTTGGAAAACCTAAAATTTTCGTAGATTTTAAGAAAAATACAAAGCGTTGGCAAAGCGTTGGCCCAGTGATGTTAGCGTTGAAGATTTATGATTTGATTTGCCAACATGATACCACCTTGCAGGCTTGGCCGTTCCTTTTTTAGCGTTGGCAAAGCACAACATATACGAAATCGCGAACTTTGGCAAAACCAAATAATACGTAGTCTAAAAATAGATTTTCCAAAATAAAATTTAAAAAAGTCCATTTAACATTTTTTTGGTCCTGCCGGGACTTGAACCCTAGCCGCAAGATAGTCAGCCGAGAGATCTTCCCACTGAGCTAAAGACACACATAATACTTGATAGCTTAAAACTTCAATAGTTGAAACGTAAACAGATGGCTAACCGTTGGCTATGAGAGTGTGCCAGCACTGACATAAAGTTTACTGGAAGTCACTTGCCAACACTGGAAAATCAGAAAAAAGTTGGTCTACAAAAATAATTTTCACGAACATAAAAAAACACAATGTTTCTATTTTTTTTTAACGAAGCGTAAATTTTTTACAATCAGTGCTTTAAAGGCAAAAAGCTGCGAAAATTTAAAAATAGAATAATTCTGTTTCACTTGCATATCATGAGTATTTACATAGATTATGGCCTTGCATTCTAAAATTTCGATTGTTATATATTTTAGGTATAATCTACCTACCAATATCCATCATTTGTCTCAATTGAAAGAACTTGAGAAACAAGAGACATATAAAGCTCGTTTCAACCAAAAGAAATCAGATTTAAAAAAAAACATCTTAACGTAAATATTTAATCCCTAAATGAGAATTGAAAAAACTTTAGGTTCAAGCACCTCTGATAACTTATTGGTAAATGGCCCCCCTTTAACCTACTTACACCCCATGGTTTTAAGACAATTTCTGAGCTACTTGACCATAACTATGAAATACCGCTAATTAGTGACCATGATTTTACATTTGTTCATCCCCCTCTTACAATTAACAAAACAATACTGCAAAACTTTACAGAAAGTAAAATAAAATTAAAAAGATTTTGGTATTAAACAAAATAAGTTAAACACTTCGATCCCTAGTTATAAATATATACCAATAACCACAATGTTAATGTTAAGTATATAATTTTATTGTTGTTCTACAAACCATTGATAAAGTGGTTTAAACTACATATCCCATATACATTAGGGTGACCAGCTTTTGTATAGACAAAAAATGTTGTTCGAATTTTGAGGGATGCGAGTCAGAATATTGTGACACTTTCAGTGCTGAAAATTTGAGCCAAGTCGAATAAAGCTTTCGGGAAGCGCATCGAGGTAAAATGTCAGGGTTCAAAGTTCAAAAGTTGTGAGCAGATCGAAACGATTACCGAAAAGACAATTAAAAATACCTTTCCAACGAGGTATAACATGTCAACATTTCCTGGCACTCGTAACCAATTACGAACCAGATAAAAATTTAGTATATTTTTTTTTTAGTTTTCTCATGGATTTTTTTATGTAAAAGCAAATTTATTTTAAAAATTACCCTTATTAAGGGTACGTTAAGTGGCCAGCAAGCTGTGGACAATATATTTAGCTTTCATTTAAAGTATAATACGATTCATAGACATTACAGGTTACGTTTTGACATTTTTTACCATTTTTAGTTTTGGTGTTACTTATTTTTACGTGTTATAGTGTATATTGGGATGACAGCCGATTTTTCAGTTCTGAAAATATAAGCCAAATCGGACATTGCTTTCGGGAAGCGCATCGACGTCTGCGAATCTTGATATTTAAAGTTAAAAATATTGGACATTTTACGTGCACTTAATAAAGGTAATTTTGGAAATAAATACGCTTTTTCCATAAAAACATAAATAAACGAAGAAAATATAAATGTTAGTCTGGTTCGTAATGGGTTAATTAAATGAGGGCATATTATACCTCGGTGGAAAGACATTTTAATTACCTTTTCGATGGTGTTTAAATCGTGCCGATCAGATCAACAACTTGGCGCAAATCGATAAAAAGCTACTTTGAACCCTGAACTTTGACCTCGATGATCGTCCCGAAAGCATTGTAGGATTTGAATCAAATTTTTAACACTGAAGACCTAGTGTAACAATAATCCAACCAGCACATCTTGTAAGTAAAATAAAAAATAGTCAGTCACCCTAATGTACATATCGTACAAAACAAACCAACAAAAAATATAATATAAAATATGAAAAAGAATTAAAAACAACTTGTTCAAGACCGAATGGATGACACCCTTTAGGATAGAATTAACGAAAACTGAGTATAATTTATTTCGTCTATGCTTTGATCGAAAATATTATAATAATATTTACCAATTTAACCTTATAACCGCATAAATAAAAAAGCAATGATGGTCTTACTATAGAAATTTACTTGATGTTTCATATTACAATATGCTCTGAACATTTGTATCAGGAAATGATTAAAAAAAAAAAAAAAATAAAATACTACAGGTCTTATTTTTGTCCAATATTTCAATATACTTCAAACATTTTCATCAGGGAATGACATTTTGAAACTAAAAATACTAATAGAAAAATTTATTAAGATATGGAATAAACTATTAAACCAGATCAAAATTACCTAAAATTGCAAACCATATTTGCACAAAAGCATTTTTTATGGAATAGTAGTATAAAACTGCATCTGGATGTTATAAATATTACGGCTGCCTCCAAGTACCTACCATGTACCACAAAGTAATGTAGATTATGAAAAGAACCAAGTAAAACTACAACCACATACCAAAGATGAACGTGCACTAAATACCACAGAATATTTTTTTTATTGTGCATAAGGGTAACCCAAAAAAAAAAAAATACTGTCGAATTTTAGAGCTCCACAAGGCTGCCCCTGTTTCAATAGTGTTCAGTAATGCTAGGTCCAAATTTCAGTCCAATCAGTCAAAATTTTGAGGTTACATAACTAAACGATTTTTCAGAGTTGGGGCGAAATTTAACAGAAATTCAAATATTGAATGAATATATTTTTGGATATACTTTTAACGTCTAAACAAGAATCTGAAGTCAAAACACCGAAATTAAACCAGCCTCCCGAAATAAAGGTTTAGTGTAGATTAGATTAGACTAGAGTGGCACTGTGCACCGCGACCAGAAATTAGTATTTTGTGCTGCCAAGGAATACACCATATAGGTTCAGGCTCCCTACGAAGCCAATTATCCTACCAGGTTTCCAAACGTCCGATGGCGTCACTATTCGACCACCAAAATAACGCACCCTCCTGTCGGAGAGCCTCAGACATTTGCAGAGAACATGCTCTGAGGTCTCATTCAAAATTTCATACTTTCATTAAAAAGTTCAGTCAATTTTATAAATTATCTTTTCATAAATTTTATGAACATTTTCTTTACAGCTATGAAATTATTTCAAAGAGTTAATTTTATTAAAAAATTTTAAAATTTCTTTAATTTTTATGCATTTCACATTCAAGTTTTAAGATTTAATTTTCAAGTGGTCAACATATTTTTTACTGTGCCTTTATTATTTCCTTTTATTTATTTTGGACTTCAATGAAATTGTTTGAAAAATCATATAAAGCAGTTCAGTCCCTTGGTTCCAATACATTTTTGATGATATTAATTAATATTTTTATTAATTCAAGGAAATTTCTTAATATTAAACAATTTTATGAAACTGTTTCATAAACTCTATAAACTTCGGATAGATTCATTAGTTTTATGAAGATTTTCATTAATTCTACAAACATTTCATAAACATTGACTTTAATTGAACCCGTTTCATTGAGTGCCTGATTACGAGTTCCAGTGAGAATTTTCAATAAAGCTATGAATAAGTTCATTACTGAAGTGAAGATTATTCTCTCAGTGTACCTCTAAATATCGTCCGATTGAGCCAATTTTTGGTATATACGTATATTTTGATAAAAGGAACAAAAGTAATCCTCCTATCAGAAAATGCTATACATAATAAATACATATTAAAAAAAAAACATCGGAAGGTTATTTTTGCGCCACCTTATACATAATTTTTCCATACAACCGTGGGCCAGTCTATTGTGCATGTATATACCCAGTCAGAAAAAGACTAACGGCACCCCGCTGGCTAGGATCTTTTACACGCGGTACAAGTGCTGACAACGAGTGCTTTCCCAGTCCCAAAATGATAACATCATTAGACAAAAGTGTCGGACAAAATCTCTTACGTTGGAAAAATGTTGGCAAAACTATTGCGATTGGTGGTATAAAAATAGATTTTCTGAAATAACATTAAAAAAATAATTTATAATATGTTTGGTCCCACCGGGATTTCAAACCTGGTCGCCAGATTGGTAGCCGGCAGCTATACCCGCTGAGCTAAAGAGACATATAATAATTGATAGCTTTAAACGTAAGTGAATAATAACTGCTGTATAACAGTTGGCTGCTCAAATATATCGGCACTTTCATAAGATTTGGTGAAATCAACTTGCCAACGTTCGGAAAACAAAAAAAAAAAATAGGTCTACAAAGAGCTTTTCCAGAAAGTAAAATATCAATTTTACATAAAAATAATATTAAGACAAGTTTGTTATAATTTTTATTAAAATAAAAATTATGTTTTTTCGACCTTTAATTGTGCAATGAAAATGAAAATTATTCAAGTTCGAGGCCATATACTCTATATTTCTTCATTAGGATATTGTCCTAACAAATAATCTATAGAGCTTTTGTTTTCAAATTTATTATTTGACCCTTTCAGGAATGTGTTGATAGATCTATTTCGGGAATTTTCTAGGTTCCCATCATCAGAACACGTTTTGAAAGCGGTAACAATCCCATGTCAAACATCAAGCATTCATATGAACTAGTTTACTCACTACATGAGAACTAATATACATATGATTTTGAAGTTAAAGATTATAACCATTGATCAAAAAATAAATTGAAAACTTGTTTGTGTGTATGTCTACCTTTGGTAAATATTCAATACACGTTTTTGTTTTTTTCCTCCTTTTTATGTTTTGTTAAGTTTGTAAACAAAACAGGGGAAGTAAACTAGGCGGTACTTTGCCTTTTTTCACAAGTTTGTTATAATTTTTATTAAAAATAAAAATTATGTTTTTTCGACCTTAATTGTGCAATGAAAATGAAAATTATTCAAGTTCGAGGCCATATACTCTATATTTCTTCATTAGGATATTGTCCTAACAAATAATCTATAGAGCTTTTGTTTTCAAATTTATTATTTGACCCTTTCAGGAATGTGTTGATAGATCTATTTCGGGAATTTTCTAGGTTCCCATCATCAGAACACGTTTTGAAAGCGGTAACAATCCCATGTCAAACATCAAGCATTCATATGAACTAGTTTACTCACTACATGAGAACTAATATACATATGATTTTGAAGTTAAAGATTATAACCATTGATCAAAAAATAAATTGAAAACTTGTTTGTGTGTATGTCTTCATATGAATGCTTGATGTTTGACATGGGATTGTTACCGCTTTCAAAACGTGTTCTGATGATGGGAACCTAGAAAATTCCCGAAATAGATCTATCAACACATTCCTGAAAGGGTCAAATAATAAATTTGAAAACAAAAGCTCTATAGATTATTTGTTAGGACAATATCCTAATGAAGAAATATAGAGTATATGGCCTCGAACTTGAATAATTTTCATTTTCATTGCACAATTAAAGGTCGAAAAAACATAATTTTTATTTTTAATAAAAATTATAACAAACTTGTGAAAAAAGGCAAAGTACCGCCTAGTTTACTTCCCCTGTTTTGTTTACAAACTTAACAAAACATAAAAAGGAGGAAAAAAAACAAAAACGTGTATTGAATATTTACCAAAGGTAGACATACACACAAACAAGTTTTCAATTTATTTTTTGATCAATGGTTATAATCTTTAACTTCAAAATCATATGTATATTAGTTCTCATGTAGTGAGTAAACTAGTTCATATGAATGCTTGATGTTTGACATGGGATTGTTACCGCTTTCAAAACGTGTTCTGATGATGGGAACCTAGAAAATTCCCGAAATAGATCTATCAACACATTCCTGAAAGGGTCAAATAATAAATTTGAAAACAAAAGCTCTATAGATTATTTGTTAGGACAATATCCTAATGAAGAAATATAGAGTATATGGCCTCGAACTTGAATAATTTTCATTTTCATTGCACAATTAAAGGTCGAAAAAACATAATTTTTATTTTTAATAAAAATTATAACAAACTTGTGAAAAAAGGCAAAGTACCGCCTAGTTTACTTCCCCTGTTTTGTTTACAAACTTAACAAAACATAAAAAGGAGGAAAAAAACAAAAACGTGTATTGAATATTTACCAAAGGTAGACATACACACAAACAAGTTTTCAATTTATTTTTTGATCAATGGTTATAATCTTTAACTTCAAAATCATATGTATATTAGTTCTCATGTAGTGAGTAAACTAGTTCATATGAATGCTTGATGTTTGACATGGGATTGTTACCGCTTTCAAAACGTGTTCTGATGATGGGAACCTAGAAAATTCCCGAAATAGATCTATCAACACATTCCTGAAAGGGTCAAATAATAAATTTGAAAACAAAAGCTCTATAGATTATTTGTTAGGACAATATCCTAATGAAGAAATATAGAGTATATGGCCTCGAACTTGAATAATTTTCATTTTCATTGCACAATTAAAGGTCGAAAAAACATAATTTTTATTTTTAATAAAAATTATAACAAACTTGTGAAAAAAGGCAAAGTACCGCCTAGTTTACTTCCCCTGTTTTGTTTACAAACTTAACAAAACATAAAAGGAGGAAAAAAACAAAAACGTGTATTGAATATTTACCAAAGGTAGACATACACACAAACAAGTTTTCAATTTATTTTTTGATCAATGGTTATAATCTTTAACTTCAAAATCATATGTATATTAGTTCTCATGTAGTGAGTAAACTAGTTCATATGAATGCTTGATGTTTGACATGGGATTGTTACCGCTTTCAAAACGTGTTCTGATGATGGGAACCTAGAAAATTCCCGAAATAGATCTATCAACACATTCCTGAAAGGGTCAAATAATAAATTTGAAAACAAAAGCTCTATAGATTATTTGTTAGGACAATATCCTAATGAAGAAATATAGAGTATATGGCCTCGAACTTGAATAATTTTCATTTTAATAATATTAAGAAGTATAAAAAAATCACAAAAAAATGTATGCATGTATCGAACCGGGATCAAAACCAGAACCTTCTGACTACAAACTTTTATAATTAATTAAAGCAGCATAATTTTTATAAAATAAATGATCTACCAGTGGTTAGACTTTGGAGCCGTACACTCTACAAAAGGATTGTAAATTTACTACTATAGAACGAGTAAAACTATTTTGCGCACACTTTTATATACAGTAACACACACTTACAGAATATTTACAAATTATGTGTTTACAATTAAACACATTATGCCTAAAAGTAGTATTATTTTGTTAAATAATTTTTTTACGCACAAAGTATGTAAATATACTAACTTGTAATAGTAATAAATATTTTGACATTTTTAAATTGAAAAAAATGAAACAAATTAAAAAAGCCAAAAAAATCTAAAAAATATAATTTATTAAGAATTTTAATGAAAAAAAATGTATAACTGTTGTATTTGTGATAGTGTTTAGTTAATAGTTTATTTCCAATTGTTTGCAGCCTAATTGTGGAAAAATATTTTCAATATATAATCTATGGACAGAGCTTTAAAGAATAAAATTCTTCCTTCTATTTATTCAGTCGGTTTTTACTCAAACGATTTAAAAATATCGCCAATATTGAAAAAAATTGCCAAAATTGAAAAAATCGCAAAAATTTAAAAAATCTTTAAAATAAACAAAAACACCAAAAATGAAAGAAAACGTTAAAATTAACAAAAAATAATCGTTAAATTAAAAAAAAACTTCCAAATTTGAAAAAAAAACGCTAAAGTTTAAAGAAAATCGCCAAAAATGAAAAAAATTGCTAATATTTAAAAAAATCGCAAAAAATTACAAAAATCCCTAAAATTAAAAGAAATCGCCAAAAATTAAAAAAAAAAATCTATAAAATTAAAAAATTCTCAAAAAATTAGAAAAATAGCTAAAAAAAAAAATTCAAAATTAAAAATAAAAACAGGCGTTGTTCCAAATGAATTCTCTTTGCGATGCTTTGTTTTCGTGAAAAACGCGATCTAAGAACCTAGCCAATCAGGTCGAAATTTATTACCGGTATTGGGGTTGAGTTTTGAACACCGGTGCAAACATTTTCCAGTAGCTATTTAGTCAATTTTTAAAAAGTACATATTTCGAAAACTAATGGAGCTGGAAGTAAAATGGCTGCACCATTATTCAAAACTCAACCCCATTACCCCTACAACGATCCTAAATTTCGATTTGAGTGGCTGGATTCGTAAATTGCGTTTTTCTCGAAAAGTAAGCATCGCAGATAAAAAAGAGCATTTATTTGACACATCGCCTATGTTTCAAAAACTAACAGAGATAAATAAATGACACGCACAACTTTTTCCAATTTGAACTATTTTTTTTTTTATCAATTATGGGGATTTTTTTAAAATTTTCGCGACTTTTTACTTTTAATTTTTTTTTTTAATTTTGGAGATTTTTTAAATTTTGTTGATTTTTTCAATTTAAGTAATTTTTTACATTTTCAATTTTGGAGATTGTTTTAAATTTTTGGGGATTTTTTTCATCTTAACGATACTTTTTCAATTTTAGCGATTTTTTTCAATTATGGCGGTGTTTTTCAGTTTCGCCGATTTCGGCAAATTGTATATCGATTGAGTAAAAAATAGATTGAATTCCCAACTTATGAATTCGCAATGATTGAATTCCCAACGATTGACTTCCCAACGATTGAGTTCCCAATGATTGAATTCAATAATTGATAATATCGAATGAGCTAAATTTCCCACTAGTGAATTCCAAAGAATGAATTCTCTGCGATTGATTAAGAAAAAAATCATTCGATTTAAAAAAATCCGATTTGATTTTTTCAAAATAGAATTCAATCTTTGAAGCTCTGTATATGTACAACCACTTATATACATTATAGCGACTCACCAAAAAAAGTGCTCGATGCCTTAAAAAAACCTTTCTTACGATACCCATATTGTATATGTTGGTATGGAAACAGATTCTTAAATTAACAAAACATGCAAAAATGGACCCTTTTTCAAAATGGTCCAGCTCACGAGAGGTCAAAGCTAGAGCCGAAATATTTTAGATGTCATCATAAAAAATACCAATGTTCATTTTGAGGGGGGTACGCCTTGCACGAATTTCGCTTCCATACAACTTGTGTCGCTCTAATATACATATATTTATTATTAGATTTATTATTATACAAAATATTAATAAAACTCTTTCTAAAAATTAATTTTTTGTTTTATTTGAAACATTTTTTGGGCTATTATTATTTCTTACCGCAAGGTAAAGATATGCATTTTTAGGGTGTTTTTTACGCATATAAAAATGTATTTTTACGCATTTTATCCGTATATTTACAAGTAAGGCGTGTATTTTTTTTTTACTCAAAAATTCAGTAAAATTATTCATTTATTTCTAAATTTAATTACATTTTTAAGCATTTGCATAGTACATTTACACACTTTTCGTTGACCAACTTACACGTAATGTGTGTATTTTTTTTCATTTACTCACATAGAGTAAATTTACCCAACTTATAGTAGGAGTATTGTTTCCTACTATAAGTTGGGTAAATTTCAACAGAAATTAATTAGAGTGTAGTTAATATCAAACAGTAATGCACTAGGAAAACACTTTTTGCCAACATTGGCGCAGTAGTCTCAGCCAATGCTTTGCTAATGTTTTTTTTTTGTGAACCACTTAAATTATTGTTAATCTAATATTGTCAAAACGCTATTTAGAAACACTGTTAAAGCGTCCTAAATAAGTGATCTACCAGTAATATATTTAGACTTCTTGGTTATCCAGTGCTTGATTTCGCGTACCACTGGCAGTTTCTGACTGGGTACCGATGAAATGGTTTATAAATAACCCAAAAATTATTAAAAAAAAAAACGAAATTTTTACAAAACTAAAATACAAACACGCTTTGGATAAACTAAACCCTAAATTCAAGGAAGGAAACGTTAAATTATGGCAAATTCAAGTCGTATTGGTATAATATTACTTTTTCTTGTAATATTTTAGAAAAAAAGACCTTCGACTAAGCATGACTAGCATAAGGAAAAGATTTTAAAAAAGAAATATAAGATGCAGTTTTAAGGTTTGAAGTGGTAGGTGAACAGGGTACACACGAGCATAAGATGGAGTTAAATTTTATGTTATACATTGTTACTTAAATGGTTTTTTCTAAAGTGGCCACAAAACTAATGGTTCTACACTTGCAATCGCATTAAGAAAGATTATTGAAAATGAATGTTAGTTTGCAACAGTCAGCTAAAACATCGATGGTCAAGTTTTTTTCTGTTTTGTAGTTTGTTTTTGAAACAATATAATAGCCATGGTATTGATGGCATTTTAACTACTCAAACATAATTTATAACCATATTATTACTTTGAAGTAATTTATTGTTATTAATTTTAAGAAAAACTCGAGATCATAATAAATATTTTTTGGAAGACTTAAAACTAGATTTAAAGATTTTAAACAAATAAATTTTATAAAAACTCTTTTTTATTGCTATCCAATTAATGAGTATATAAAAAATATATTTGAAAAGAAGATTATTATGAGTTTAAGGCATAAAAAACAATTTAATGTGAACGGTTTAAAAATAAATTTAGCGTAAAATGTGTTAGTATGTATACCGCCCAAAATTATGTGTTAGTAAAAACTTAAAAAAAATAAATATTACGGTTTTCGAAAATGAAAATGAAAATGAAAATTATTCAAGTTCGAGGCCAAATACTCTATATTTCTTCATTAGGATATTGTCGGTTACGGTTTTCTTTAAAATTTTCACGAAATCCGCTACCTTTGTATGATCTATATGTAAAAGCGATGGTAGATTTTTATTAAACTTTTATTAAACATGTAAAAAAAAGTCTAACAAAAAAGGTTTTCCTGGGGCCACCCACCAATGTAGCATAGTGAGGAAAATTCTATTCTTTCTTAACAAATTTGCTAAAGCTCATAATTTTTGACGAATTCGAAAAAGATAAAATTTGAAAAGTAGCTGATTAGATTTCAGATCGAAAATTACAAATTTTGATAATAAAATTTCTTTTATCCATATAAAATATATATTTTAATTATGGTACTTTTTTTAAATTAGGTATATTAAGAAATTTAATGATTGAAAAAATCGTTTAAATATAATTAACAGGCATTAAAATATTAAAAGCTGAACTAAAAAAAACCAATTTTTATTTACTTCTGTTTTTATTGTTTTATTTTTACAAAATTGCTCAATCTTTCTTTACATTTTTTATAATTTGTGTTAAAAGATGACATATTTTCTTATATGTCGGTACAAAATATGTAATTTTTTATCGATCTGGCTTGGAATTCTGTAAAACTATCGACGATTATAGTCCAATTTTTGTAGTTAAATTACGACCATATTAGATACAAATGTTAAATATTGTTAACAATGTTGTTAAAAAACAAAAATTTATTATCGTTTAGCATAACGTTTTTGTGTAACATCGTCAAAACGAAAACAATCTAGGTCTCGTTTTGAACAAAACTAAATCGTTTTTCTTAGAGAATCTGTTCGCTGGAATTCAGTGACAAATTATTCAAATTCGTCAAAAACTGTTAGCTCTAGGCAAACTTAATAAAAAAAAAATTAATTTATAACAAAGTTTTGGTTAATTCTGTTTAAAAGAAATTTTTCAGTTTTTTTATTTCAAAATGATTGTACAAAAATAATTTTTTTTTTTTTTCTTATTACAAGTCAAAATTTTTATTGAAAAAAATTTGCAAATTTTTCATTGATTTAATGATTTTTTTATGATATTATGAAAAAATCATAAAAAATGTTAATAAAAAAACAAATTTGAGTTTGTTAATGAAATTTTTCATTAAACCAATGTATCGATTTTAATGAAATCTTTTCATTAATACTATGAAGGAAAATTGTATTAGTGTTGATTCAAAATAAAATTCAAATAGTTGAATATCCTAATCTTAAGACAACTCACGCACTCATTTAATATTGTAGCGAATTTACAATGCCAGCGTTGCGTATGAGTTATATTAATTTTTATATTAAAAATACTCATACGTCACCGGACCATATGTTCAGTTCAATAAGAAGAACATTTTTAAGCCTCATTTTCACAATGTCCCGTTAGCTACTAACTGGCAGACTTGGGCGACGTCAATTACATTTCAGACCTACACTTACACCTGTGAAAAATGTTTAATATCAAATATGGGGATAAGGAACAACATCTGTGTATTTAATTACAGGGCAATTACTCAATTTCACACAATTACATGTAATTAAACATAAAAAAGTAATTGGCCTGTAATTAAATACACATGTATTTGAAATATGTCCCATGTCTGGCATTGACAAAATTGAAAATTTTCCAAGGAAGCGTTTAAGCCCACAAGTGTGAGTGTATGTCTAAATTATTAATAATATCGAAAAATTTCACAAGTGAACGATTTTGAAATGTAATTGACGTCGCCCAAGTCTGCTAACTGGGACTTTAACTGATACATTTGTTGTTAATTCCCAAATAAATTTTCCATTTAACGGTTTGTTAAATTTTAACTGGACATTCAGTACTCGGACCTTAGTGTATAAACTGGCTGATTTGGTACACCTAATTATAAAATCAAAACTATTTTGAAAGCAACCATTTTGACATATCAATATATATTTTTTAAAACGCTGCACAAGAAAAATGGAATAGGGAATAATTAAAATAATTTACACGTTAATTTTTCATCTTTTATACTGTGCAAGCAAAAAATTTGTTTTTAATATTTTGCAATTTTGCCAATCAAAATTTTTCAAATCTTGAATTTTGCAGCTTCTGAAATACCTCAAAATGTTATAGTTTTTTTTTTTTTTTTTTTTTTTTGTATCTAATTAAAACGCTTTATTGTTGTCATAAAAAAAATTATATTTTATATGTGAAAAACTATGGTAAAATAAAGGGTCCGCCAAATAACTTTTTTTTTTGAAAATGCTATAAAAAAAAACTATTGAATATTTTCTCAAATTTCTTTTTTTATTTGAAAGTACAATCCTTCCGGTTAATAATGGAAAATAATTTCATTCAAATTTCTGCCTCGGCTGGCCTTGCAGTAGCCTACACGATCGGTCCAATTTTTAAGCACATTATCGATTGTGTGCAGCTGTATTTCACCAATGGCTTCACGAATATTGTCCTTTAAAGCGTCAATTGTCTCTGGCTTGTTGGCGTAACACTTATCTTTGACGGCACCCCACAAATAATAGTCCAACGGTGTCAAATCACAGCTCCGAGGTGGCCAAACGACATCAGCTCTGCGGCTGATAATGCGATCTTCAAAAATAGGGCGCAAAACATCGAGTGTAGCTTCGGCTGTGTGGCACGTAGCGCCGTCCTGTTGAAACCAAATATTGCCAAAATCCTACTCTTCAGTTTTTGTGAATAAAAATTCGTTCAACATGGCCCGATAACGATCGCCATTGACTGTAAGGGCCACTCATTTTCGAAGAAAAATTGTAGTGACTCGTTTTGGGTGTATCGGTTTTTCAATTTATGCGTGCGGGTTTTCTGTGCCCCAAATGCGACAATTTTGCTTGTTTACTTACCCGCCAAGATCAAAATGAGCTTCATCTGAAAAGTTAATTTTTTTGGCAAAATCGACATCTTCTGTAAGTCAATCGCAGGCCCATATTTCCAATATTTCCCAGCGTAATTCAAGCGTATGCACAACCATATTCGTTCAGCGGAAGGATAAAACTACCCAGGTAGAAATTTGGGATGGTACAAAAAACGAAGAGTTTTCAAAACGTTTGTTTTTGATGGTACTAAAATAAAAGCGTTTCCAAAGCGATAATTGCAAATAATACGAAAAAAAAGCATTTAAAAAACATTATTTTGGATTGCTATTCGAACGTTCGGACAAAGTATTTTAGGAATACTTTTTATACAAAACTTACAAATATTTGTGAAATAAAAACACTGTAAAAACATTGGTTTAAAGCGTTTTTCCAACGTTTGTAAAAAGTACTTTAGAAGTTCTTATCGTACAAAATTTACAACGGTTTATAAAATGAAACCAATGTAAAACCATTGCGTTAAAGCGTTTTTCTAACATTTGCCAATAGTACTTTAGAAATACTTTTTTTTTTACAAAATATTTTACTGATTAAAAAACAACACTGTCATAAGGGGGTCTATCTATATGCGAACTTGGTTTCTTATGCAATTTTTTTATATAATGAAATATATCTATTTTCCAATAGAGGGCTTTTTACTTTCATATTTGAATATTCGATTTTTAATTTCATTGATTTTATTGATATGTTTTTATATATCAAATTTAAATCTATTTTTTCTTTTGTGGTTGTCACAATATCGTTTCGTCAAAATTATGTTTTATGTTTATATTTTTTATACTAAATCACATTTCCCTTAATTTAAAACCTTATTAATTTATATTTTGTTACTTTAAAATATATTTTAATTAAATTCAATAAAAATATTATTTTTCAAAATGTAAATATATAAAATTGTTTAAAATTATTATTCTGATACTTGTGTTGAAAACAATGACAAAGTACTTTAATTGTAGCTTTTTTAACGCTTAGAGAACGTTAAAACTGTAAATTGGTATTTATGAACAATTCATAAAGATCTTTAAAATTTGTCTTCCGAGCGTTTTGACAATGTTCAAAATTACAACCCTCAAAGCGGTTATCATTTGGGTCGTTTTCATAACGCTTAATAACTGTAAGCCAAAATGTTCTGTAAATACTTATTTAACGATTGAAAAAGCATTTCAAAAATTTTGTTTTGCAATGTTTTGAGAACGTTATAAAATACCATCCTCAGACCGTAAATTTGGGTTATCATTTTGCACATTCTCAAAACGCTTTAAATTTGTAATTTGGTATGTTCTGAAAACGCTTGTACCATCATGAAAAATGCTTTTAAAACGTTTTAAAGATTGTATTTTTCTACCTGGGTAATTATCTGTCAAATCAGACATGATCTAAGTGTTACCATTCACGAAATAAGCACTAGTTGAAAAAAAAAAACGTTAGATGGCGGACCCTTTATAACACAAAAATATTTTTTTTTTTTAAATTTGAAAAAAAAAATGAAATTGAAAAAAATTTTTTTTTTATTTTGACCAAAATTTCGAAACCTTTGCTCGACCTTATAAATTTATTCGATTCGGCTCATATATTTACCATATCATTTTTAGATGGCATAGAACAAATTTAGCATGTAGGAGCAGCAAAAATCGATAAATCGTACTTTAAGAACCAGTCTATTTTTCATATTCGCTAAAACTGTAAAAAAAAATGTAAAACAACCTAAAACGTGAAACTGTGATTTAAATATAAAGTTTTGAACATAAAGTATGAGCTATAAATATGAACACAAACAGGTCTTGTTATTTAATTTCTTCAAAATAAATCCATATTGATGTAAAAATCTAAATGCAGAACTTTAAAGACATTTTTTACGAAATCTGTACCATTAATCAAAAAATTAAATACTAAATTGCGTATTTAATTAATCAGCTTCTCAGAAATATATGTACATATATATTAATAATGGTCAGACCTTTATTTATTGGTTCTATGTTATGCCGTGTTATATTACAGATTTTTATTTAAAAATCTTATTTAAACATGTCTCAATTTTACTGCAACTATAGATACGTGCTTAGATTTTATTTTTACAACTATTTTTTTTAATATTGCTCATAATTTGTGGGTTTAAATTTATAGAAATTGAGTTTGTTTTAATGTACAATACAAGGGTAAAATACCATTTAAAATTCTTTAAAAATTTTCCTTCATTGATTTGGATTTGTATATTTTAACTTCGTTGATTTGGATTTCAGTTTAACGTTTTCAAGTTATTTAATAGCAACGCGTTATTGCATTATTTGTTATTGACATATTAAAGGGTCAAATCGAACGAAAAAAGGTTAACATTTCAAATATACCCTTAAGGTTTTAACTCAAAAATAAATTAATTGGTATTATTATAAGGGAATAGTAAAGAAATTTAAGCTTTTAAAATTAACAAATAATATTAAACAGCTTATTTTACGGATAATTTTGCACGGTTGTGATAATCATAAATAACCAAACTAAAAATAGTATAAAAGAAGAACAAAGTTTTCGTTTTACTGCTAGAAAGTAAATATTTGTATTGCTCCCATTTGCGTAATTTTTTCTAATCGTTCAAAGATTAAAACTTTTATTTAATGAAGCGTAAAATATATACAATCATGTATACACCATTGATATCCTTAAACGTCAATTTAGGTCCCTTTCTTGGCAAATAAATACAAAACATTGGTAATAACAAGAATGGAAGCCAGCGCTAGTTAAGGCCTTTATTAGGATGTCCCTTAAAATAATGATTTATCGATTTTCGTTCATTGAACCCATAGAGTTTTATGGTAAATGGTTCCAAATGAAAGAAATCAGTTTTTTTCAGACAACGCTAACGCATGCCGAATTTAGGCCAAAAATTACCCATTTTTGAACAAAGAGTTTTTGTTGTACAATATTTAAAAAATAATGTTGATGGTTTTCTCTAAGATTTATGTGTTCATTTTTACTTTTAATTTGTTACATGCAGGTGTCCCTTTTTTAATTCACAGCACTGTATATAATCTATTTTCGTAGGAATTGTATGAAAATTGCTTACTTTGTCAAAACTTTAACAATATTTAAAAGCTTTCTTCAAAGTTTGCACAATATACATAGAAATAAGGCGTTTTTAAAATCGGAATTATGGTTGTCGAAAAACGACAGAATGTAACATTGTTTACAATTATATTACAATTTTCGGTATCACCCAGTGGCGTATTTAAATTCCAATTATTAAAAAAATCGTCGTTAAAGTTTTTGTTCACGACAAACTGCAAAAAATGGACAAAATTTAAAAATTTCTTTATTTGAATTATTCCTCTTTTTGTGGTGATATAATATTTATGGGGGTTCCATCTATATAGCCTATAACACCAGGAAACCTAGTTTTGTTGTAAAAATATTCCTTAATTTCTTACTCTTCGCTTTCCTCCGTTGGAAATTAAATCCATTCTGAACAAAGTTTTTCTTACATTACATCTATGCACTCTCGAAAAATAATGCTAACTGATGATTGGCATATGGTGATGTTGTAGTCATTGTCAGTACCCTTTTGATAACTACCCTCTGCAATTAGCCGCACTGTTGCTGGAAGTTTTAAATTTTTTTGCAAACTTGTTTATCTTAAGTGTTCTTTTAATTTAGGCGTAATTCTTTCCAGGACATATTTAAAAGCCTATTTATTTAAACGAAAATAGCTAACAAATCTGAAAGAAAATAACCAAGACATTTATTTTATATTTAATAAATTTTGTTTTTTACTTACGTGATAATTACGAACCAACCTGTTTTTAAAAATCAATTACAAAAATGTCGTTGTCGAAAATTTTACATGATACCAAAAAATATTTAAAACGACAACTGTCGAAATACGAGAACGACGCTCATAATAAGAACGACTAATTAACATTTAGTGTCGTAGGGACACAAAATACCCATCAAAGCGTAATTTTAATTATGACTACAATATTGCAAAGATTTTAAATTTCTCAAAAATAAATTGCCACTTGGTAAAAATAAATTTTTTATACAAGTTTGATATAATTTTTATTAAAAATAAAAATTATGTTTTTTCGACCTTTAATTGTGCAGTGAAAATGAAAATTATTCAAGTTCGAGGCCATAAGGCCATATCAACACATTCCTGAAAGGGTCAAATAATAAATTTGAAAACAAAAAACTCTATAGATTATTTGTTAGGACAATATCCTAATGAAGAAATATAGAGTATGGCCTCGAACTTGAATAATTTTCATTTTCACTGCACAATTAAAGGTCGAAAAAAACATAATTTTTATTTTTACAAATTATCATACAAATTTTAATTTGTAAAATTGTAAGGTTTCCTTCTAGGTCATCATCGCAATCACAGTTCTGGCATATGTAAACACGGAAGCGCATATTGGCTCATTTCGCACGAACTGCTGTTTTGCATATGTAGCTTCTTAGAAATTTGAAATAAAGTGTAGATAATGCAACATAATATGCCAATTGTTTTAATTTAGTGATGCTCAAGCCACCGCGTAGTCGGCCAGCTCTTTCTCTTTTTCTTTCTCTATGTGTAGGTTACATAGAGAAAAATTTAGCTATTTGCCAACAGAAATTCAGTTGCTACGACTCAAATTCAGTATTTGCGAATTTCAAACAGTTGATACAACTAAACATTAGTTTTTACAACAAAGTTCGGTTAATTCAACTAAATTTTAGTAGCAATACCCAAAATATTTAGAAATCTAACTGAATAAATAAGTTGTTACCATTGAAATACATTTTTCAATTCGGTTGGCATTTAATTTATCTGTGTGTACAGAAAAAGCAAGAAACTAAAATATTATGATGTGAGCAAGATTATTCAAGTTCAAGATCATTTGTTTTTGTTAAACAGACAACCGAGCAATGTCTATTTATTAATTCAAAAATTTGTCCATCCTCTAATTTAAAGCATCCTCTAATACTGACAGGTCCTTACATTTTTTAATTAATAAATAAACACGGTTTTTTGTTTAACAAAAACCAAATGATCTTGAAGTTGAATGATATTGATCACATCATTAGCTATGATAAAAGATCGAAAAATAAACTTTTGGTTAAAAAAAAAAAAAAATTAATTTAATTTAATAAATTTAAAAGTAAAACATTTGAAACTAAATTATAAAATGTCAGTACTACATTTCTATTTGATATCGACATTGATTGTTTAAATTGCTTAGAGCAATGTATCAAAATGCTAATGCCTAGGTCAGTTTATCTTGGGGTGCGCTGCCATACTAAAAATATTGAGAAAATGCTAAAACTCACTGAAAATATCTTTTTTGACTCAAAGTCAATTAAAATGACAAATTAATTCAATGAAAATCATTTTTTTTTTTTTTTTGGGAAGGTGTGTGTTAAAACCTTGTCGACTAGTGTAATCTAAAGGTAAATCGTATATTTTTCATGACATAAATGTTAAGTTTTTTTTTTATAATATCTCAAATATTTAATTTAAGAAAAGAAAACCTTGTAAAACTTGTTTTATAACATTTTTTGTTAGCTAACGAAAAATTGGTAAAATGTCTACTGTTTTTTAATGTAGTAGTTTTTCTACGGCTCTTGGGTCTAAAACCACATTAGAAAAAGATGTGTTTTTGCCAAAGCACGTGTTTTTCTGTAAAAATTCAGCAAGGGTTGACGTTATCAAAAAAAAAAAATATTGATTTTTTTTCATTTGGAAACATTTGCAATAAAACTGGGTGTTTTTGAGCCGATATCCACTGTAGCTAGTGCTCTTATTCTAATATTAGGTATATAATTCATTATAAACTTTAATAAAGTATAATAATAATAAAACTGCACTCTAAAAAATGATTGTAAATTTACTACTGTAAAACGAGTAAAGTTTTATGTATTATTAGTTACGCAAATTCGGTAAATTTATGCATCAAAATGCGTAAAAACTATTTTGCGCACACTTTTATATACAATAATACCCAATTACAGTATTTTACCAATTATGTGTTTACAACTAAACAGATTATGCTTAAAAGTCTATTTGGTTAAATAAAATTTTTACGCACAAAGTTTGTAAATATACTAACTTATAATAGTAATAAATATTTTGACATTTTTAAATTGAAAAAAAAATTAAAATAAAACATGCTAAAAAATCTAAAAATTTAAATTTATTGAAAATTTTCGTTAATTAATAATCAAAATTTGTGATAGTGAATTAAAATAATTCCTAATGTATCAAAAAAAGTATACATCCATAATTAGAAACGGAATTTCCAAGTGTTTGCAGCCTAATTGTGGAAAAATATTTTCAAAATATAATATATGTACAGAGCTTAAAGAATTAAATTCTTCATTCGATTTATTCAGTCGAAAATTGAAAAATGAAAAAATCTTTGAAATAAAAAAAAATTACCATAAATAAAAAAACGTTAAAATTAACAAATAAAAATAAAATTACAAAAAATCTCCAAATTGAAAAAAAAAAACGCTAAAATTAAAAATATGATGGGTTATGCACGGTTTTTATTAAGTCGATTTTTAATAGGCACATATTTCGAAAACTAATGGAGCTGGAGAAAAAATGGTTGCACCATTGTTCAAAACTTACGATTTGATTGGCATCGCAGATGAAAAAGAGTATTTATTTGAAACATCGCCTATGTTTCAAAAACTAACCGACATAAATAAATGACACGGACAACTTTTTCCAATTTGAGCTATTTTTTTTTATCAATTATGGTGATTTTTTTTTTTTAAATTTTCGAGATTTTTTACTTTTGCCGTTTTTAAATCTGGAATTATATTTATTTTGGCGATATTTTTACTTTTAGCAATTTTTCTAATTTTTGGAGATATTTTTTATTTGTGGCGATTTTTCAATTTTGTCAAATTTTGAATTCCAAAGAATGAATTATCTGCGATTGATTAAGAAAAAAATCATTCGATTTAAAAAAATACGATTTGATTTTTTCAAAATAGAATTCAATCTTTGAAGCTCTGTATATGTACAAGCACTTATATACAAATATTTGTTATAAAATTTATTATTATACAACACATTAATAAAACTCTTTCTAAAAATTATTTTTTTGTTTTATTTGAAGCATTTTTTGGGCTATTTTTCTTTCTTACCGCAAGGTAAATGTACGCATTTTTAGGGGGTTTTTACGCATAAAAAAATGTATTTTTACGCATTTTATTCGTATATTTACAAGTAAAGCATGTCTTTTTACTCAAAAATTCAGTAAAATTATCCATTTATTTCAAAATTTTATTACATTTTTACGCACTTGCATAGTACATTTACAAACTTTTTGTTGACCAACTTACACGTAATGTGTGTATTTTTTTTTCATTTACACGCATAGAGTAAATTTACCCAACTTATAGTAGGAGTATAGTTTCCTACTATAAGTTGGGTAAATTTCAACAGAAATTAATTAGAGTGTGGGTGTTGTAATGACAATTCTACTTTTAAGGGACATCCTAGCCTACATGCCTAATATATGGGGAAACTTTTTGTTTATTTTTTTGGTAATTGTAACAAAATAAAATTATGAAAGAAAAATAAACATAACAATAATAATGTCCATAAAATATTAAGAAAGTGGCAGTGGCGGCAGCAATAACGGCACAAAAAAAATAATAATAAATTTTCTATGGAAAAAAAAAAAAATAAAAATAAATACTAAATATAGCATACATTAAATAAAAGATGTGAAAACCTACGAGATAAGTTTTAAACAGTGGTAAACGATGTTTAGCTCTACAAATTTCAAAAATATGCAATTTCTCCAGAAGATAAAACATAAAATTTCAACTTTTAAAATAAGTTCAACTTTTTTAGGAGACCTTCAAATTTGTTATTGCAATCGATTTACTTTAATTTAAATCAACATTATTTCATATAACCAAAATCACTATTTTACTAGCCCACTGTCGTTTCAATAAAAAATACAATAAATTCACTTATTTTTCTCTTACAAAAACAATAGAAATAGAAAACAGAACAAAAAAAAATTCAAGCTAAATTATGTGCTTTTTTTTGTTTTTTTTTTTTGGTTTGTAGTCGGCTCTTTCCTATATGAGCTGAAAACAAACTTTATATATTTAGTTAAGTGATCCCTAGAGGCTTTTCACTCAAACATTTAAACGAAGCATTAAATTAGATGATTAGGAACAAAAAAATAAAAAATAAAAAACAGTATTTCTCATAAAAAGTTTTTGTAAAAAAAAAACTTATAGCGAAAAAAAATATTTATTTGCATTAAAATAAATTTACTTACGTATATATATTTTCAAAATACAGTAATCTAGTGCAGAGTCACTATTGCAGGAAAAAAACTGTATTCCCTTAGAATATGTTTTAAAAAATCAAATGTCAAATACATTCCATATTTATTTGCCTAAACACTGAAGGAAAGTTTTGTTAAACACAAGCAAAAAGAAGTGCAATATGTGGTGACTTATTTCTTCAATGTAAAAATTTATATTTTGTCTGAATACAGAAAGAAACAATATTTTAGCAGGCGAAAGTTTTTAAAACCTTAAATTCTGTGATATTAATTATAAATATTTTATTTTAGTTCATAACTGATGTTTACAAAATTCTATTTGTAATATTAATCAAGTAAAACACTTGATTAATATTACAAATTAAAATTTTAAAAAATTAAAACCAAAAATTTCTTTTTCTACATTTTATCATAAATTTGATGTGAGCAAGATTGTTAAAGTTCAAGATCATTTGTTTTTTGTTAAACAAAAAATAATTCAATGTTTAGTTATTAATTAAAAACACTGTACTAAAATACATTATAAAATTTGCCCAGTGGCGATGTCTCAACTTAAAACGTAAAAGTTGTCAATTGTATTTGTTATTTATATTGTTAGGTTTGTAATGATTTGTATTGTTAGGTTTGTAATGTAAGATGAGCGCAGGTTTGATTCTTACAATTATAAGATACAAATAATAATAAAGGGTCCGCCATCTAACGTTTTTTTTTCAACTAGTGCTTATTTCGTGAATGGTAACACTTAGCTCATGTCTGATTTGACTTATAATTAATTTTATCCTTCCGCTGAACGAATATGGTTTTGTATACGCTTGAACAACGCTGGGAAATATTGCGACATTACTTTGAAAATCATGCTGATGTTGCAGAATGTGTGCGAAAATTACGTACGGATTTTGGAAGAAGAGAAGCACCGTCAGCTCCGTATGTTCCTTATAGTTATTTGGGCCACAGAAAACCCGCACGCATACATTGAAAAGCCGATACACCCAAAACGAGTCACTGTTTGGTGCGGATTTTGGTCCAGAGGCATAATTGGGCCATTTGTGAAATACAGCTGCACACAATCGATAATGTGCTTAAAAATTGGACCGATCGTGTAGGCTACTGCCGAGGCAGCCATTTGAATGAAATTATTTTCCATTACTAACCGGAAGGATTGTACTATCAAATAAAAAAAGAAGTTTGAGAAAATATTCAGTAGTTTTTTTTATAGCATTTTCAAAAAAAGAAGTCATTTGGCGGACCCTTTACAATTTAAATGGAAAATCACTGATGAGCCTGTCCATAAAAAAAAGCAGAAACTAGTCTCGTCTGATTTAAAAATTAATAGTGTTTATAATTTTTAGAGAAAAACGTTTATTCTTCTTCTTAACCTCAACATTTCTAAATAAAAATTTCTTCATTTGCTAATTTAATGTACACCTCATCTACTGACAGTCCTTATTTGTTTCATTTCGTGTCACCGAAATATTCAAAGGACCAATGTAGAAGGGGTAAAAGATTTACCCAAATTATAATATATGAAGGATAATGATCGACACCGTATTGTTTTGTTTACCCGATTAAAAGTAAAAAGATCTCTAGATTTTACCCAAGATTTTACCCAAATTTTGAAGGAAAAATATCATCGCTTTACCCGTATTGTTTTGTTTACGCAAATGAGAAGTAAAAAACAAAATTGGTAAGAATTGAACTAATTCAAATCTAAAATAAAACATTTTTACCAAATAAATATTGTTCGTGAGCAGGCTAGAATCTCTAGTCATAATACACTCTGTTGATATTGTTGTTTATTAAATAAATAACAACACTTTCTGACTATAGCATTAGGGCCATAAGTAAGTTTTGCCGTACTCTGTACGCTTTCTGTATATGAAATAAAACACCCATAGCGTATGAGTAATAATAATTTTGAAATAAATATAAATCATACGACACAGGTGTATGCAGTTATTGGAAAAGTAAATAAAATCAATGTCAAACTTACAATATTTATTCTCATATATAATTTGAGTAAAAAATGGAAAAACTTTTTAAATTTTTCTAAAAAGTGGCTAAAGTAGGCGTGGTTAAAATCAGAGAAAGTTTAAATTTTGCACTAAAAAAGTTCAAGTGGGCAGGGAGTAAAAACGGCATATAAATTTAAAAAGAATTCCAAAAATTGACTTGATTAGATTTATTTATTTGATTATACCATACAACAATATTTACATCGTATCATTACAGTGTGGTAATTTAAAAAGTTAATCACATAAATTGTAGAAAAACGTTTCTTAATTCATTAAAATTAAAAAGAATAATAAATTAATTAATAAACAATACAGAAATTACAAGTAAATTAACAATTTTCAAAAACAAGTTTAATATAATTTTTATTAAAAATAAAAACTATGTTTTTTCGACCTTTAATTGTGCAATGAAAATGAAAATTATTTAAGATCGAGACCATACTCTATATTTATTTATTAGGAATATTTACCAAAGGTAGACATATACACAAAAAATACAAGTTTTCAATTTATTTTTTGATCAATGGTGATAGTCTTTAACTTCGACCTCATATATATATTAGTTCTCATTTAGTAGGAAAACTAGTTTATATGAATGCTTGATGTTTAGCATGGAATTGTTACCTCTTTCAAAACGTGTTCTGAGGTAAGGTAAAAATTTCGGATTTTGTTCAAATGTAAATTTTCACTATTCAATAAAATATTTATTAATATACATAACCCAAAGTTTTTTTGGATTTAAATAGATTTTTAAGTTAACAACGTGAAACTTATGTCCGAAATTACGAGTTTTTGTAAGCTAGCCCACAATTCACAAAAACTAATTAAAAATTTCCAAATTTTTTTTTTTTTACAAAGTTCTCGATTTTGGGTGGTCATATTGCCGCCCTCTAACCGACAGAATGTCAAAGTCGGAAGTTCTTATTTTATTAACAGTTCTTTTTATTTAAAAGTTATTAAAAACTTAAAATATCAAATTCTATATTTCTTATTATAATTTTGTAAAACACTTATTTTGAAAAGAAAAATAAAGAACAATTAACTAAACTAAATTATTGCCGACCTAGGTTCAAAATCAAAACTTAAAAGCACACTATTACGTTCAAATTTCATTATTCCAAGCTTCACTGCATTCGGACCACTAAGAACGGAGGTATCACAACCCGAAAATTGTACTGCACTTTGGATATGTTGTAAAGGAGCAAAAAAAAAGAAACGCGTGTTATCTTTTTAGCTGGTTAAAAAGGTTAAAAAGTAGGGTTAAAAATTTCTTGGTTTTTGTATGAAAACTATTCTTTAATTTACGAAAACTAGAATTATTTGTACGCCGGGTAGAAGTAATTAAGAAAAACAAATGTTGATACCCATATTGCGGATATAGTGGACCCTGAGTTACCATATTTTTGAATTATGTGAAATATAGGGGAAAAGACTCTTCGGGGAAAGTCGCATAAAAACCGAACTGTTTTAAATATCGGAAAAAGCTCAGACAACCCCTCGATTAAATTAAATAGGCATTGCTATGCATTAGTTTTAGCTTAATATAACTAAATTTCCATAAGAAAACGCCAGATTTAATGTTACCCAAAACACATTTTCTTGAATAACAAAAATATTTGAAAGTCTTTGGGCACAATTAGTACACCAGTGAATGTGACTTGAAAAAACATTTCACTTAATGCCAAATAGAACAAAATATACCAACAAAAACGTTAAATTGGCTAATTTTTGACCACACCCAATAACCCCTAAACATGAGATTGGCAGCTAAAAAAAAAAAAAAAAATCTCGGGGCCCTTAAATGTTTATTCACTATAACATCATATCGCAAGTTCATTAAGATCTGCCGGTCCTGGTCAGGATAACGCCCTTATTAATGAAATTTATAATAGAACTTATTTTTTTTTCTAAATTTTGTTAAAATTTATGCAGGCAAACGGTCTGAAAAATATAATATAGAGAATTGGTTTAGCATTTAATTAAAATCCGTTTTGGTCCGGAGATTTTTCTATTTAAATAAAATAACTTATTTTAAAAATATAAATTTTGAAAATTTAGCAATATCGTAAACACAGTTCTACTTTAGTACTTTTGGACTTCATTCAAATATCGTAGGCTGAAATTTTTTCTCTAAATCTGTAAAAAAGTGAAATATGTTGTTTAAGGTGTTTTGAAAATCCTTATATTACTTTTTTATATTATTTAGTTGCCAGAAGAAAATTATGATAAACACCCTCAGGGAACTCCTGCTTTAAGAAATTGTAGTTGTTTGGGTTGCAATACAGTTTCTTTATTTTTAATGTAAATGTTGCAGAACAAATTTAATTTTTTACTAACCTTGTACTTCATTAAAAAAGCAAACCACATCAAATGACTGTTATGATTTTACATTAATTTTTATCAGTAATTTTTTGTTATTTAAAAAAAATAAAACAAAAATGTTTGTCTATTTTCTTACTAACATATGTGGTTCATTTTTATTACAATTGTTAGCAATTTTTTAACAGTAAAAACAAATGACAAATGTTAGTTAAATTTAATGAAATGTTAGTCGTCATTTCTTCAAGTGAAATTTCATTTGTTTTTGACTACATTTGCTGTCGTCTTTACCTACATAATCTCTTTAGTGCAGAAAGATGCCTAAAAGTTGACCTATAAATTGCTTTATTTTCACTTTGTGTTCTTAAAAAAAGCCCAAAAAACAAAACAGTCGTGCACTTTAACCTTCGCACTACCGAAACCCACCCGGATGGGTTTCTTTGATTTTCAATCATTGGTAACTTTACGGTTTTTGGCCGGAACAATAAATACTTTGTACTCAGTGACTAATTTTTTTTTTTATTTTTACCAGAAGCTGTTAAATTATTTGAGATTCGATTATTCCTCCATATTTTTTTTTGTTAGTTTTTCAATTTTTCTACGTCGTTACCCGAAACCCACCCAGGTGACTTAATTCAGAATTTTGGTATTTTATTTATAAAAATGGTCTTTAAATAGTATAGAAAGCATAATTATTATATAAAAACATTGCTTTACTCATACAAAATAATTTTGACAAATTTATCTAAAATTGTAGCGTGAAGTAGATTGGCCCATATAACAATGTTCGCATTTTGTTGGGGTACAGGCGTGTTCAGCACATACTGGTTTCTAGTATTTCTTAATTTTGTGCTCTCCCGACATATGTAACACTTGCCCTTATGTTTAATTCGACCAGTAGCATCACGTTCTAGTGGTTCGTCTTCAACAAATTCGTCATCGACAATTGTACCCAAGATTGGCTCTCCTGAAATAAGTTTTAAATTTAGCTACATAATTTTAAACCAATAGTTACTAAAAACATACCTAAGACGAATTCAATGGCTGTATTGATTCCAAATCTGCCAACAACAGCCTTATTTTTGGACCGAGATTTTATCTGTGGAATACAAAATTCTTCTCCCAACTGCTCCAGAAATAGTCGACTACGAGAACTTTTGACTGTTCCTTCTGAATTGTTTTCCATAAATATAACATAAGCTGCAAGAGCTGCTGTATCAATAAGGTTATAGAATAAAGCCAGAGGCCAACGTCGTGTTCCTCTCTTGCACGTGTACTGAGACAACATTTTGTCCTTAGTGTCTACGGTACACTACGTATATAAAAACCTTTAGTAGTGCGAAGGTTAAAAAACGTTCCATAATAAAATTTGGTTACAATCGGATAATTGGTCACGCTGGATCTTGATTAAATATTTTATGAGTTTTTGCAATTTGATATCTTATTGACTCCAAGTACATTTAATTGTTAATTTTGATGTTCTTTATCTAATTGACATAAAACTTTGCTTTTATACAAACACAAATAAATTGTACTTATTCATCCAGTAAACTTGCATATGCATTTTATAGATCTCCCCTAATGGTCACTTTACAATTTTTTAAATTACATTTTTCTGTACGTGTACTCACTATCGTGTTTTAGTGTCTTTTTGTATTACAATCACTTGATTTGCTATTCAATGGGGATTTGTCAATGTTTAAATGCACTTTTTTCGCCATATTGAAAATAAAGAAAAGCTTGATTTTTTTTCCAGCATGAACATTGATTTACGTAACATATTTTTTTGTTTGCTGTTTAAAACAGATTTTTTTTTCATTTCCAACATGTTCTCTATGTTTTTTTTTTTTTGTTTTCAAATATCCAATTTTAAAATGCTGCTTAGCAAAAATATTTGTATATATTTATTATGCATGTAGTAGTGTGGGAATAGTGTGTATGCATTCATGTAGTAGTAGTTGCAGTAGTAGCACGTGTATGTGGGACTGCTTTAGATTCGTTTCATGTGTGAGTAAGTCAAATGTTAACGTTATTCACCCAAATCGTTGTTAAAATCCCATCTATTCTTAAGCTTAGACTATGTATGTATTTGTATTAGTGTTTGGTTTTCTTTTTTCTTCCACTTTATTCAGCTTTTGTTTTTTTTTTTTTTCTTACATTGCATGTTGCAAGAATTACAATATTGTTGGCCCCAGTGTTAGCAGAAGTTTTATATATTTTCCTCTACTTTTTTTTTTATTCGTTGTTACTAAAAATCGTTGCTTGTTGAACGTGTCAATTTGCATGTGGCTTTAAGAGGTTTTTTTTTGTGATTGTTGTTGTTATTACTCTTTTACTCTTGTATCCTGTTCATCTTCATTTTTCTTTTCATTTTCCAATTTAAAACATATACATTGATAGCCATAAACATGAGTTTAGTTTAAAGTAGAAGCCAGAAAAAAAAAACAACCAACTAAAATTGAAAGTTATAAATCAGTTGATATGGTAAAATACTAAAAAGACAAAGAAGTAATAAAATTGCTTGAGATTTACTAAATCAGGAGGAAAAAGAATGACTATCGATGTTGTAGTAAATGTTTCGGTAATTGTAATAAATAAATCTCAGAACAATATTAAAATCAAAAACATTGAAGTTTAAAATCTTTTAAAAATATGTACAGATTTATTTTTGGATTGATTCAAAATTAACGGAAATTTCTTACCAATCACTACAAAGCTTTTAACCAGGGACCGTAACGGTTATAAGTGATATCAAAAAAGTTAATTTATAACAGTTATTTTGTGGCTTAAAAAGAAAAAAAAAAAACATCCAAACCAGTTATTTTTTAACGTAAAAATAAAAGATCGGATGAAACTCTTAAAAAAAGAGTTTTATTTCGCCTTCATTAAATAAAACTCTTTTGAGGAGTTTTATTTTTCCGTCTAAAATAAAACTCATTTGAGGAGTTTTATTTTTGCCGTCAGAGAATAAAACTCATTTTATGTAAATTGACACTCAAAGCTTGCTGTTTGCCAGATCATTACAATTTGTAAGGCAGAGTAATCTAAATCACTTGCATTGCAATTGAAAAAATCGAAAAACATGTGCGTTTTTAATTTGTTATTGTTAGATTCCTATTATTTCTTATATATGTAGATATGGAACAAGAAAGCGAAGGATGTGATAATGAGGATTGATAAACCTCTTTTGAGTTCTGGGAGGCTAAAAGACTACACTATCCGTACTTGTATACATTGGCAAAAAGTATACAGTGTGTACCTGCAACCCAGGTAAGCGTGGAAAGAGAATTCTCTGCCCTTAAATTGATATTGAGCGACCTGCGTTCAAATCTTTCCGCAGAAAATTTAGAAAAAGTTATGTTCGTTAAACTAAATAATTAAATTACTACACACATTATAGCAAATAAAGTCAATAAAAAGAGAATAAAATAAACAACATGAGTTTTATTTTAGACGGAAAAATAAAACTCCTTTAATGAGTTTCGAAATAAAACTCCTCAAATGAGCTTTATTTTCTGACTGCAAAAATAAAACTCCCCAAAAGAGTTTTATTTAATGAAGGCGAAATAAAACTCTCTTCTTAAGAGTTTCATCCGATCTTTTATTTTTTCGTTGGAAAATAACTCTTAACTGTGGAGTTCAGATCGTTTCCTTAAGATCAAAATAGATTCTGAAAGAGCACTTCAATACGAATCGTTTGGTATATAGTAGTATACGCCTCCGTTGACTCTAACATAGAGAGTTTTTGAGTTAAAGTTTTCGGGATAACTGTTATTTTCGGTCTCTGCTTTTAACATAATTTATCGATACTTTCTTAACTGTATGTCGAGATAAAAATAGTTTTCCAAAAAAAAAACAAAACACTTGTCGAGTAAAAGAATAATATGATGTCATGTATAATCATAACTCACTTAATATAACAGAAAATATATTATGATCCGAAAAATGGTGGATCAAATTATATCGGATATGATATATGTATATTAAGTTATATAAATTTTAATGCGTACTTTGACCCAACATAATCATATCAAATTTAATGTATAAACTTTATAGTTCTATATACAATTTGTCATATATAATTTTGCATGATTCATATAGATATGTAATGATTTTAATTAATTATGACTTAATTTTTATATCACATACACAAACTCAAATTTACTATTTTATTGCGTGCAGTAAAACAGCAGTACTCTCAAAAAAAAAGTCAGTAAAGGTAGCAAAATTTTTGCTGGGAGCATCCTTGCAAAAAAATTTGCTAATATGAGTAAAAGGGATGCTAAAATTGCTGAATTTACTAATTTGTTTGCTGAAATTAGCATTTTTTCTGCATAGATGCTTCCAGAAAAACGTTGCTGACTTTACAGACTTGTTTTTTTAAGTGTACCTAATACTGAATATATACTACTATCATTTTGTACGCAACTGTATATAAAACAATGCCTTTCCGATAAAATCAAGTTATATCATAACTCAATTGATATAGATCGGTATTTAATCTTAAACAAGTTGATCTCAAAATTGAGGTATCCAGTAAAGGGGAGCATGAATGTTTTGAAACATATTCTCTTGTGTGCTGTGATGCCAGTTTTGATGATTTTTGTACTTAAAATAGCAAAACATAGACTATTGAACCAAATTTTTATTTTGTCCATGTTTTTGGAATTTTCAAGCTTTAATATTATCAAAGCAGAAATGTTAATTGTTGTTGTCTTAAAAAAAGTTTTCGAATGTTTTGCAAGACATTCATGGATCATGAATGTCTTGCAAAAAATAAGACTTTTAGTCTTGTGTATAGAGCAATTCAAATAAATAAATAAAAAAAAAAAAAACATCCAGTATCCAGTAATATCCAATTTGGTACCTCTAATATATTGCAGGATTAAATTTGATCAAAATTGATCTCAAAATTGTTGAGTCCAATAATATCTAATTAATATCCTGATATATCCAAAAATATCGCATGGGATAAATCAGATCTAATTATATCTAAAAAATAATAAATTTTTTGATGAATTGAATTAGATATTTTGATATAATCCCAACTTTTCGCCAAGAAGCGAATTGGAAATTGAATTTTTTGTGAATATATCTTCCAAGTCTACTGACACGATTTTGTATTGGTTTGGATTTGAAAGTTAAAAACTATAAAAAAAAACAAAATGAATGAAAAAACTTTTATAAGTTTCAAGTTTTTTTTTTTCTAAAATGTTTACTTTTAACCCTGGAAGGTCATCCTTCGTTGAAACGACTAAGCAAGACGTATGATCTTTACACAACAAAAATAAGAATTACTTTCTAGGGTTAAATGACCATGAATTGCTTATGTTAAGAATAATCAACTTAATACTGTCAATCGTTTCTCTTAAGAGGCATCTAAAGTCAGTTTCAAAAGTTATCGAAAAATTTGGAATAGAATTTTAAAAACAGTATTTAAAAATGGCGTAATTTTATACAGTTAGAGGTGTGTAGCAAGTTGATGTCAGCGCATTTATAACGGCATATGAACATCACAGCTTATTAGGAATTAGCGCACATTTTTTGAAAATTTATGTTTTTTGCGTCTGACATTCACAATTATTTATATTCGAAATTGGCTATAGTATTGCGTGAACAGCACCTTCTAGATAAAAATACATTTTAAAAATGTGAAATGTTTATGCACTTTGTAAAACTTTTGCAAATTATAAGCATTTTTGCATTTTTTGACTAAAAATGAGAATATAGTTTGGTATTTAAAGTAAATTTTTTTTCATTCTTAGTAAGTACATATCGCTTTGTGACAACTAACTGCTGTATCAATTCTGCCAAAACATACATCAAATAAAATATTATAATGATCTTAATACTAAAATTGGAAAGGCATCAACAAATGTAAAGGACTTCATATTTTTGTGAAGCAAACAAAATTTTCACATCCTCAAAATTTTTAACATGAAAATTAATTTATAACGAGCTTTCAATCTCCGTATATTTACAAAAATAAAGCAAATCAAACATATTAGCTAGGTTGATACTAGTATTTCGATCTGGCTAAAGATCTCATCAGAACCCGAAGTTTTAGAAAAGTTAGAGCCTCCATAATAGGTAGAACTTTAACAAAAAACCTATTATAATCAATTTTGCTCCATTCTTGTCTTCTTAGTAATCAAGCACGTTGTTAGGTCTTTTCCTAACAAGCATCATGACGTTACTAAACTTTGAAGACCAAAAATGTTCTATTTATATAAAAAAAATTTCAGTTTGTACTCTGGCTCAAGTAATATTTTTTACAGTTATATTAACTTTTTGTTTTGTAAATATACGGAGGTTGAAAGCTCGTTATAAATTGAAAATAACATAAAAATAATCTCGATGTATATAAAAACAAAAAACTAATATAACTGTAAAAAATATTACTTGAGCCAGAGTACAAACTGAAATTTTTTTATATAAATAGAACATTTTTGGTCTTCAAAGTTTAGTAACATCATGATGCTTGTTAGGAAAAGACCTAACCACGTGCTTGATTACTAAGAAGACAAGAATGGAGCAAAATTGATTATTAATAGGTTTTTTTGTTAAAGTTCTGCCTATTATATAGGCTCTAGCTTTTCTAAAACTTCGGGTTCTGATGAGATCTTTAGCCAGATCGAAATACTAGTATCAACCTAGCTAATATGTTTGATTTGCTTTATTTTTGGAAATATACGGAGGTTGAAAGCTGGTTATAAATTGAAAATAACATAAAAATAATCTCGATGTATATAAAAACAAAAAACTAATATAACTGTAAAAAATGAAAATTAATTGTTTAAATATTTAACATGATTTCCTGCAAATAAGTAACCCTAACCCCAATTACATATAAAAAAACCGGCAAAAATAAGTGTTTTCCAAAATAATCGCGGGTTGCTTTTTAAGCTCTAATATATGACAAAAACATTTTTTTAAGTGCATTTTTATATTTTGTTGGTGGGGTAATATAATATAAAATATGCATAATTTTTTCTTAAACATTGGCTAACATATACACGAAACGTTAGTCATGGCAAATTTTGAAAACATTTTACCTCTAAAGGTAGACAATTTTTCAAATTCGGCAGATACAATTTATGAACTAATTTGTAGCAGAGAAACGTCATCAACGTGTTATTAAAACATATTATACCTCAGGCCTTGTTATTATTTAATATCTTTTATAAAAGGTTCCGTCGAAAAAAAGATTCAAATAATTATTTGGCAACACCAACATTTTTTTTTTGGGGCGATTGTAGCGAAGATTCTGAGTTAACTCACTTAGCGAGTTAGTTAATTGTTCTTTATTTCCAAATTCAGCTTGTAAATTACAAAATTTTTTGGAAATATAATTAAATCTAAAATGGTAACATACGAACGTCTATGACTTAACGCTTTCACGACCGTACATAAACTGCTGGAAAATTTGCATTTTTTTTTTTGATTCGGATTTATCGAAAATATTTTTTTGCAACTCCTTCTATGAAAAACATTTATGGGACATACATATATATTAGGGCGGGTCGATTTAAAAATCGCTCAACGTTCAAGGAAAATCGTATTCTAGGGATCAAAATAAGAAACTTTGCCGAAGGAACCATACCTCTAAAACGAATTCTGATGTCCCGACTTTTGACCCGTAGGGTGAAATTTTGAAAAATCCCACTTTGACCCATTTAAAGTGCCAAATCGAATCCAACCCAATTGAATATATTTATACTCTATTTCTTCCGGAGAAGAAATAGAGACCCTAATCTTGGAAAGACTCCTCCTACTTTCTGAAATATCTCTATCCCGAGATTTGTACATTTTGCTAAAAAAAATACGGCTAAAAAGGCCCTCTTTTAATTTAAATTTTAACCCCTAGAATGATGATTTATGCATTAATCTGCTGGCACGTCTCCCGGAGAAGAAGTATATCCCATAATCTTGGAGAGATTCCTCCTACTTTCTGAAATATCAAAATGGGCTTTTTCAAAATTTGACCCTACGGGTCAAAAGTCGGGACATCAGAATTCGTTTTAGAGGTATGGTTCCTTCGGCAAAGTTTCTTATTTTGATCCCTAAAATACGATTTTCCTTGAACGTTGAGCGATTTTTTTGCCTCCATACAAATCGACCCGGCCTAATATATATCCTATTGGTAGTCTACGATCAAAATTAGTGAACCAATACCTAACCCAGCAAAACAACAGATTACCAAAGAGTTAAATGGCAAACAAATGTATCACCATACGGCTTCACGCATTACAATACACCTTACTTCACTGATGAATTTTACAGGTATAAGTATTGGATGGACTTATTGCCGGGTTAGCAAAAGCAAAGTGTCTATAAATAGATTTTCATTAAAAATATTTTAAAAAAAATATTACTAATTTTTTTTTTATTAAATAAATAACGTGGTCGCGCTGAGAATCAAACCTGGGATCTCTGGTTGTTAGGCAAGAACTCTACCAACTGAGCTATCGTCACATATTATAATGGGTTGCTTAAAATGTAAATGAATTGTTGTTCTTGGTATTTTTTGTTTCGTGCCATTAAAAATATATTCCTTACCTCATGCAAACAAAAATTCATTAAGTAATGTGTGTATTAATAGATTTATAAAAATATATTTGAATTATTATGTTATTCTTATTAGGGTGTCATTATGTTATGTGGACGAAATCTTTTTTTTCGGAATTTTAATGAAGTTCGCGCAAGATATTTTGCGACTTGGTGTAAAATATTTATAATAAAAATTTTGAGAAGATCAGATAACTAATTTCCCTGCCCCAAAGAGGTCAAATATTCGATTTTAGAAAATTCTATAATTTAAACATGTATGAAAATAATAGGAGAATAAAAACTAAAAGCGTGTATTGTATATCAAACAAAGGTAGAGCTTGCACATAACGAACAAGTTTTAATTGTTTTTTTAATCAATGGTGATAATTTTTAACTATGAGTGCATATATTAATTTTCATTTAGTGGGAAAACTAGGTTATATGAATGTTTGATGTTTTGCATGCGATTGTCACTTCTTTCAAAACTTCTTTCTGATGATGGGAACCTAGAAAATTCTCGAAATAGATCTATTAACACTAGGGTGGGGTGATTTGGACATCTTAATGGGCGCTTCGCGTTTCTGATTCTTGGGATTGTACTGAGCAAAAAAGTCCACTAGACCATACGCCTACGGTGAAAATCGAGCTCCCAGATTTTGACTTTTTAGCCGTATTTTGTGAAAGTAACAATGTGTGGGATGGACATATCTCAGGAAGTAGGAGGAGCTTATCTAAGATTATGGTATCAATCTCTTCTTTGGAAGATTCTCTAGCAGATTAATGCATCAATCATATTTGTAGGTGGGATTTATTTTTAATTTCAAAATAGGGCTTTTTGCCGTAAAGTCAAAATCTGGAAGCTCGATTTTCACCGTAGACGTATGGTCTAGTTGACTTTTTTGCTCAGTACAATCCTAAGAATCAGAAACGCGAAGCGACCATTAAGATTTTTTTCCTTCCATACTAATCGCCCCACCCTAATCAACACATTCCTGAAAGTTTTCAATTAATAAATTTGAAAACAAAAACTCTATAGATTATTAGATTTTAAAAATGGGTTTCCTTACGGGCTATTTTAGTCAATAATATCATTTATTCGTAAATAAAAATCAATTTATCATGTTTTTGCTCAACGTTTCGTTTGCTTTATTCAAACTTCTTCAGGAGCGGAAAGTTATAAAATCTGGCGACAAATACAAAATAAGTTTATAAATAATAAATTTTTAGTAAAATATCTTAAATACTATATCACAGTTTAACTTACGATTTTTTGTTACAAGTCAGAAAATATAATATAGATTTAGATATAGATTATTTGTTGGGACAATAGACTAATAAAGAAATAAAGTGTATGGCATCGAACCTGAATAATTTTCATTTTCATTTAAACTGTTTTTTCAAAATTTATTAATAAAATTCATTCACTAGCAACATTTTTTTTGTGGGTTTTGTTGAATGCTCACTAATAAACAAACTGAATATAATTTTCCAGAAATTAAGATCTTATTATGCATAAGATCATATTCTGTATTGAAGATTTCGTTTGCGACGATTCCTGTGTCGAATAGAAGCCTTTCTATATGGAAAGTCCATTGTTACTAATCACTTATTTCCAATATAATAAAACACTTCTCCGACCAGCTTATTTTTGTTTAGAGGAAATCATAATCCATCATATTGCATCCCCAGTGTTTGGAAATTTTTAAATATAACACCAAGCATGACTATATTTTAGTAAAAAAAGCTCTACAATATGATGATTATTTTTTTTTTTTAATTATTTGATACTTAATATTTTTAGAGTTCACAGTCTGCTGGGTTTTTATTGTCTAGGTGACAAAAAATTCAATATGTGTAAATTTTATTTCCAGCATAATTTAATATAGCTTTGTATAATAATTTACATATAGCTTTGTAAAAATTTTGTCATGGTCCCGTTTTATATTCTTTCTTTTACGAAAGTACTCAAAGTTATGACATTAATTTGTTTTGTTTCTAAATCTGTAGTAATTTTAAATCTTGTTAAAAGTTTATTGGTGTTTATGGAAAATAATTGTCTCTGGCCCGGAAATTACATTGATTTTGCTGTTGTATTGGTAGCTTTTCTGTAAATGTTTTCAGATTATATATTTTCATCTTTTTTAGTTGCTGAATTAATTCTATAGTCGAATAAAGTCAAACTAACATATTTTTCATTTACATAGTGTAGTTTTTTTAAAATGCTTTCTGCATTTATATTGTAAATATTAATATTTTATTTAATTTCAAAGCTACTGGATGCAGCAACAGCATCACATATTTATTAAAGTTTTTGTTTGGTTTTTTGTTAAAGCCCAGACTAAATTGTGTTTTTGATTGGTATTAAAGATGTATGAAAAACTTATTAAAAATTTATGTTTTTGAAGATAAAATTAGATAGTAGTAGAAAACAAGAAGTTTTAGTTTAAATTAAAATTTACTGTTACACTTCAATCAGATTTTATTACTTTTACTAAGTTATAAATTTGGGCCAATTTGTTCAATGTTCACTTATTGTAAAGTTTTTCTATATTAAATTTCTTAGAGGAATTTTTAGACAAATATTTAACAAACAAAAATTTGCATATATGAACTTTTAAAAGTGCTTAAAAAACAAGTATTGCAGAAAATTCTTAACAAAATTAGAAAAAAAAACAGTGTAGCAATTTATAAAAGAATCCAAGAGCAAATGAACAAATTTTAACAAAATTCCTTAATACAGGAATACTAAAATCTGATTATGATCTATTTGGGGCACGGCTTAAAGTTGTCCCATTTTGCTCAAACTTTCTCAATAGTCCGCGGGAAAATTACCGTAAATCCAAAGTTGATTTTTTATGCCACCCTAATAATTATATATCATGCCTTATGTTATTGATGGTTGGTAAGTAATTACCATGCCTTAAGTTATGGGTCGATTGATCCAACGTTGTAATTCTGTGATATGTGGTTAGGGAGCACATTACGAAACTGGTGAAACTAAAATTGTGGTGCACCAAAAAGTGTTAATTTGGGTAAAATGTCCAATCCCATGACTATAGTTATGGTGACAAAACATTCACCGGTTGGTACCAGTTATATCATGTAGCTGGAGAAAAAGTAACATACAAAATGTACTGAAGAAACTAGGATCGTTGCAGTTGAAGTTGCTAGTGGTCATTGAACTGGTTCAAAACCGTAAGCAGTGAATGAAAAGATGGCAATTAGTGAAAAGGATGCATTCCCTTGATTGCTACAAAGCGGACATAACACTGAAGGAATTTTATCTGTACCGACTTTGTGACAGTAAGATGAAGACGTAACACTCCACTGGTTTAAAAAAACTGAATACGGAACTGTTTAGACAGTGACCAGGGTTGCCAGATATTGCGATTTCTCACCAAAAGTCGCGATATTAAAAATCGTTTGGCAAGTTAATTTTCGAAATGCCGACTGGCGATTTTTCTAGTGAATGGCGATTTTACACATATAATATCGCTACCAAAGTACTATCACCAGATTATTATTTTTGCACAACTTATTCAAAAATTTGAAACACTTTACAGGAATATAAATTAAAATTTCAATATATCTGCATATTGGTTTCGAAATATCTTGTTTAGATATTTTACAATATTTTTGGTAACGATTTTTTATTTATAAGTAATTGGCGATTTGCAAGAATTTCTTTGGGTACAAAATTTAAATTATATATTTTGTTACTCTGCTTTATAAGTTATACATTAAATTTGTGCTGAGTTGATTCCTCTTTTTATAAAGATATTATTGTGAACTAGAATTATAATGCAGCACACAAAATTAAAAGGTTCATGAAGTGCTTTTTAGAACTGTTGGAACATAAAAATTCATGGAAATTGTTTGATAAAATGTTAGCAAATAAAGAAAAAACTTGCAAAAAAAATCTATATTTTGAACATCATAACTTTTTACCTAGTTTATGTACTTTTCCAAGTTCAAATTGTTTGTTGGGTATAGATAGACAAAATAAACAAATTTTAAAATTGATTTTTGTTGTGCCTTTTTGAATGTTTTTTGAACAGGTGACATGACACAATGTTTTGGATAAGTGCAGTGACTGGTTCCGGATGGGCTATTTCGCAACCAGTACATAATATGACACACGCTGAATAAAAAGTGAAAGGTTAATTGTTAATTATTTTTCGAAAGCCCGGAGACATATAGCCCTTAGACCAGCGCAGTGGTAAAAATGTTCTCTAGTTCTACGATACGTACACATACACTAGTCACGTGATAAATGTTTTCCCCCTGGTTCTGTTGCATATCACATAAATCCTAAAATGGTCATAATTTGATACTACCTACTTCTAACTTGTCCCGTAGCATATTCATTTCAGTCGGTATGGTGATAGGTTACCTTGGTCAAGTTATTCGCCACGTCGCACAGTGCTCCACAGGTGGCAATTGTCACCTCCTATGACATGCCCATGTTAAAAGTACCGGTCACTTTCATATAACAGAACCAAAACTATTACAGGTTCATACACACACAGTTCTAGTCACGTGACTGGTCCATTTCCCGCAGGTTATTTTATGTTCTGAAATAATGGAAAAGCTAGTGATGCATGAGTAAAAGGTAACCCATGAGTGTCCAATTATTGGTAACTCATTAGTTTATGTTTCCAAATAATGCTGAATGTAAGGAATATGCATTACACTGTAATGCATTATGTAACCAACTATTGGTAACTCATTACTCTATATTTCGAAATAATGCTGAAGGTAAGGAGTATTCATTAAATAGTAATGCAATATGTAACCCATCATCAGTAACTCATAATTTGTTGCCGATAAATAATGATACAGGTAAGGAGTATACAATACAAAGTAATGCATTACTTTATCTTACCCATTTCCAAATTTTTCCTGACTTTCTTAAAATGTAAATGATCAGTTGTGCATCGAGTTTTCGTTTCTGATGGTAAAAATATATACCTTACTATATGTACCTTTAAAAGTAATATGTCTTAACATAAACTTAAAAAAATATTTACGTTTATATTTCATGCATTTTGTAATTGATGATCGGTAATTCATTATTTTATGTTTTGAAATAGTGTAAACTGTAATGATGTATCATTAAAAGGTAACCCATGAGCGTGCAATTATTCGTACTCGTTACTTTATATTTCAAATCAAACTTGAAGGTTCCTTAGGTATACATTACAATATAATGCATTATGTAACCAACTATAAGTAACTCATTACTCTATGTTTCTAAATAATTCAGAAAGTATGCAGTATTAATTACAAAGTAGTTAGTCAGTTAGTTAGTTAGTTAGTTAATTGTTCTTTATTTCAAATTCAATTTTCTGTAGTACAATGTTTTATAAGTTTAATAAAACAGAACATACGACTATGACTTAACGTCGTCAGTCGGAAAAAGATATTATTTAATAAATTTTAACAAACAGTGTTTAATGTTACATACAAATTAATAATTAAATTCATTTATTAACATCTGCCTGTACCTTATCGCATTTATAATATATCGGGATAAATCTTTAAAATTATCTTTCGTATTTAATATATTTATTAACTCATTTTCAGATAGGGAAGTTTTTTTAAAATGTTGGTATCTTATTTGTTTTAATATAGGACATTTTGCTATAAAATGAAGAATATTCTCAATTTCGTTTAGATTACATAACGAACATAAGCGAGATCTGTTTTGTTGAAACCTTGTTCCATTAAGCTCAATTAAATCACATCTAGCTTTGAATATATAACTTATTGTTGTCATATTAGTGATATCAAAATAGGTTTGTGGTTCCCTGTAATTGAGTTTGGAATAAAAACGGCTTGAATTAGATGCCTTTTCAACGTAAAACTCTATTTCTTTGATTTTTAAACCGGATATAATATTGGTTCGTAAAAGTTCCCAACTCTGTCTTGTTGAGCATTCTGAAATTCTAGTTGAACAAACATCTCTACCCAACGAGTCAATGCTTTTATACCAATACGTTCCTTGCTGCATTATAAGTTTTGTTAGCTGGTTTGGCAGTCGATTGCTATCATATTTATAAATGGTTTTTATAATATAGCGGAGATGTAGATCAAATGTGTAATACAGTAATACATTACGTAACCCATTCTCGGTAACTCAATTCTTGTTTTAAATAAAACTATTTTAGTCTGATTTAAAAATTAATAGTGTTTATAATTTTTAGAGAAAAAAGTTTATTCTTCTTCCTAACCTCAACATTTCTACAATAAAAAAAAAAATTTTAAAATTTCTACACAAAAATAAAAAAAAAAAATACCAAAAACATCATTTTTGTTACCTTTGACAACCACTGGCATATATATGTGCCGTATTGTATCAGTGTCCAGTAGGGAATAGACTGAATCAATTCAAAATATCTAATTGTTTCCTGAAACTTGAAACCATGTACTACCAAAAGTTCAACACCCCCAGTCCAATAACGTCCGAGAAAATATGTACCAAAAATTATGAAAACAATTATTCATATTTTTTAATCTTGGGGTCACCCTATTCGGCTATTAGACCATATTGGTCCAAATAGTTGGTATGATCTAAAATATACATCTATTCTTTGTCGATACACATCACTCAAAATTTGATTAAAAATTGTAGATAATACAAAAATAAAATAAAAATAAAAATGGGACATATATGAACCATTCTTCGGCAGTTGAAGTTTTTTAAACTTCTTATAATCTTCATCCCGTAGGAAAATATAGCCTTTTAAAAGTATTTATTGTGTAGAAGACATAAAAGTTGGTCCATAATGAGCTAATCTTAATATAACTATTTATAACAGTTTTCTTAATATATTTATAACCAAAATTTACAACAAAATATGTGTCAAAATTTTATAACTTATATAAAATATTTATCGATACACATTAGGGTGTTTCACCAATGCCTATAACTTTTTAGATTCTTGGAACTCATAAGGTATAATAGAAATGCTTAAAGCCCAAAATATTTTCGAGTTTTCAGATTTTTTAATGGGAGTTGCTAAATAGTTTTTTTTTTTTTCTTAAGGCTATGAAATAGAATTTTTGTTTTTTCTTATACTTTGATTTAACTTAACCAGTCTACTAAAAAAAATTATTCGGGGTACAAATTATTAGATTAATGTTCATATCGATGAACTTCAAAGAAAAAGTTCAAACTGTTCAAAATTTAAACCTCACTGGCGTTAGAAATAGACAATCATGGGGCGTCAAATAAAATTAGGTTTCTAAATACCTTCTATCACTGCTGAAGTACATTTTTCCGGCATAATCTAATTTTTGTATAATATACATTTTTGCGACCCCGTACCACTCTTCAAAAAATTTTAAAAAATCTTTGGGTCATAACATATTTTACCGTTGCATAAGTTTAAAATAAGATAAGTTTAAAATAAGATAAATAATAAGTTTAAAATAAGATAAATAAATGAAACGCCCTAATACACATTCTCAACATAATATAATTTATGATATAAATAAATTTTTAGAAATGCCAAGAGCATACTTTATGTTTATTAAAAGTATCATACCTGGAGGAAATAAAACGGAAGGAAAAAAACTTACAAATAGGATATAACATATACATATACATTCATGATTAGGGCAAGGAATTTCATGCAAATAAAAAAATTTTTTTTTCGATATTTAAATGCTAATATTAACTAAATATTTATCCAATTCATTTAATTTTGAATAATATGTCATCGATGCGTAGTTGAATAATTTTGTAAATTTTGTCCAAAATAAGTATGTTTTTACATATTTGAGTTTTAATGCATATTTGATGCTTTTTTAATGCATAACTTATGCTTTTAATGGCTATTTTGATATTTTTATTGCATTTTTGTACATATTTTTGTTAATTCGAAATATTTATTTTTATAATTGTTTAACAAGAAATTATTATATGAATAGACTTTTGTATTTAGATTTAATCAAAATAATTTTTGCATTTTAAAAATCTTGTTGACTCGAATAAATGCGTTAAAATATGTTCCTATTAGAACCGACCACATATTTTTTATTATAAATGTTTTAAAGAGTGTCATTTTTGTTTTTAGTGCATTTTACACTCGCATATTTTCGGTTTTAAGTGCATGAAATTCCTTGCCCTATTCTTGATATGAGTGGTAGTATATAATTTTTCAAAACTTAAAAACTGTATGTGTGTTTGTATAACAATGATATTAGGTTAAATTCATATATCAACTATCGATAGTTATATGTTGAAAATGGTAGATGTTATTGTTATATATTACACTTAGAAAATTATCTGTATAATATTATTGAATGAGCATTACCATTTATTTCAACGAATTATTTTTCGCTGATCCTCTATTTTGATAAAGTTTGGTAAGTATGTATGTATTTTGAAAACTATGGCAACCCTGAAGCTTAGAAATATCGCAAAGTTGGTGGTTTAGACATCATTCAAAAGGCCATACCGTCTGATGTCTGAAAGATATTGAAAAATTGGTGTGGTTTTGAAGTTTTATAAAAAAAAATAAATAAATTAAAAAATTTAAATTATGAAAATGAAAATTTATTCAAGTTCAAGGTGAAGGTTCTTTATTAGGATATTGTGCTAACAAATAATTTATAGAGTTTTTTTTCAATTTTTTAATTGACCACTTTCAAAAATGTTGATGGTTCTATTTCGGGGATTTTCTAGGTCCCCATCATCAGAACAAGTTTAGAAAGTAGTGGCAACCTCATTCACAAACTCAAACACTTATATATCCCATTTGTCAAACCAAATGAGAATTAAGTTGAGAATGAAAATAAAATTTACACTAACAATTAAAAAATTGAAAACATTTGATTTTGTATACACTCTATACTTGACTGACATAATATATCGAGGGCTTATATTCAATACCGTCTATCTACATTTTCACGAATTTTTTTTTTTATGCCAAACTCATCTCTGACCCCATCTGCATGTACTGTAAAAATGTCAGTGGAAAAAAACTATTTTTAGTACTATATATCCTGTATTTTATCATTTGTCTATCTACAAAGATACTTATTTATGAATTTTATGATGGCAATACCGTCTATCTACACCATCGAATTTTGTCGTTTTATTTAATTTCAGGCTATTTCTCTGTTTGATATCTATTTATTCACTGTTCGTTTTTCGGATACATACTTCTCTTGTCGAACGTCAACACACTGTCTAACAGATACTCTGCCAATAATAATTTACTCCGATGGTTGCGGTTACCAAAACCGTAATCACTTTTTGTCGAATGCTTTGTCAAATTTTTCAATAGAAAACAACAAAATCATAGAACAAAAATACTTGCAGAAAGGACACACCCAGATGGAGTGTGACAGTGACCATGCAAAGATAGAGGCTAAGTTGAAAAATCAAACCATATATTTGCCATACGACTACGTCAGGGTAAACAAAGATGCCCGCAAAACAGTCAAAATCAAAAACAAAATTATTAAAATGCCATTTGATGCATTACATTTAAAGTATGATTTTTTTAAGAACTATAAGGAAACGAACCTTTTTCGATTTTCCAGTATTAGACCTGGTCGAGCAAAAAATGATCCGACAGTATCCCACCTAAGATCTCTCTTATATTCCCCAAGTGGTACCATTAACTTTAAAGTGAATTTTGATCATAATTACACTGAACTACCTATTAGGATAAAGCAATATGAAGGTCACATAGAACCAAAACAATTGTATACCGGTCGACTACAAATTCAGCAAAACAAATGGAAACATTTACAGGAGTTAAAGGCGGTAATTCAAGAGGAGTATCACTACGTCTATGATAATCTTAGCCACGCGCAGTAAAAATTATAATAAATTATAATAAAAAAATTGTCTTTGAATTTAAACTGGTTAAAACAATTCTTCTGAACACACCTACCCTCTATCTGACACCCTTTTTGAGACACCCATGCCAAAAACAAACAAAAACTAGTCAAAAACAACCCCTAACTCCCTGAAGGGTTCAAATGTTTAGAACAGGTCCTACTATTTTTCTATCCCCAACATTTCTTTTGAACATATCTACCCCCTATCTCCACCTTTTTTCGGGGTCCCCATACAAGAACCGTAATACAAACTTATTTTTTAAAATAAGGCAATACCGTCTATCTACATATTATTTTCCTACACAATGATTTCATTTATGAGGCAATACCGTCTTTCTATCATAGAAGCTAAAATAACGCGAATTTCAAGAAACTTTTAGTTAGAACATTTGTTAGACACGTTCTGTTAATATTGTAGAAGACGAGTTCATCGAAATTGTTGCTTATTTGCGAATAAAACAGTTTTTTGGCTCTCCTGAAAAATTGTGTTTTTGTAGATAGACGATATTGAATAAAAGCCCTCGATATACATTTTTCGTTTATATTCCACCTTTGTTACTTTTGTTTCAAAATAAAATACAATGTCTGCGAGGGGATATAAACTAAGACTATACTTTGTCTTTTTCAAAAGTTTGTTATAATTATTATTTAAAAAAAATAAAAATTATGTTTTTTCGACCTATAATTCTGTTATGAAAATGAAAATTTGTTCAAGTTCAAGATTATACTCTATATTTCTTTATTAGGATATTGTCCTAACAAATAATTCATGGAGTATCTTCATTTTTAACTGAAGAAGTTTCAGTTTTGACTGCAATTTAAATTTTATAGATTTAATTATTTTAAACATGTGCTCTAAACACATTGAAAATTTCAGAGTGAAATCACAACTACGTTTTGAAAAATCAAAAAAATATATAGTAAGTCATCAAAATATAACTAATTTATCCAGGGACCGTAACGGTTATAAGTGATATCAAAAATGTTCCTTTATAACAGTTATTTTGCGGCTTAAAAAGAAAAAAAAAACATCCAAAACAGTTATTTTTCAACGTAAAAATAAAAGATCGGATGAAACTCTTAAGAAGAGAGTTTTATTTCGCCTTCATTAAATAAAACTCTTTTAAGGAGTTTTATTTTTTCCGTCTAAAATAGAACTCATTTAAGGAGTTTTATTTTAAAACTCATTTGAGGAGTTTTATTTTTTCCGTCAGAGAATATAACTCATTTTATGTAAATTGACACTCAAAGCTTGCCGTTTGCCAGATCATTACAATTTGTAAGGCAGTGTAATCTAATCACTTGCATTGTAATTGAAAAAATCGTCGTTAAAATGAAAACTTGTGGGTTTTTAATTTGTTATTGTTTGATTCCTATTATTAAATGGTTGTTGTTATATTTCTTATCTATGTAGATATGCAACAAGAAAGCGAAGGAAGTGATAATGAGGATGAAAAAAAGCTTTCTATGAAATCGACAATTTTTCTCCAAGACCCTTATCGATTGCTAAACCTCTTTTTGAGTTCTGGGAGGCTAAAAGAATACACAGAATACACACATTATAGCAAATAAAGTCAATAAAAAAAGAAGAAAATAAACATGAGTTTTATTTTAGACGGAAAAATAAAACTCCTTAAATGAGTTTCAAAATAAAACTCCTCAAACGAGCTTTATTTTCTGACGGGAAAAATAAAACTCCTCAAAAGAGTTTTATTTCAGACGCAAAAAATAAAACTCCTTAAAAGAGTTTTATTTAATGAAGGCGAAATAAAACTCTCATCTTAAAAGTTTCATCCAATCTTTTATTTTTCCGTTGAAAAATAACTCTTAACTGTGGAGTTGAGATCCTTTCCTTAAGATCACAGTAGATTCTGAAAGAGCACTTCAATACGAATCGTTTGGTATATAATAGTATACGTCTCCGTTGACTCTAACATAGAGAGTTTTTGATTTAAAGTTTTCTGGATAACTGTTATTTTCGGTCTCTGAATTTATCTAATAAAAGTAGGGTGGGCATTCAATACCTATTCATAATGACGGTAGAACACTCAGGGAACTTTTGTTTTAAATATTTTTTATTGTTTGAGTTGTTATGGAGTATCTTCATTTTTAAGTGAAGAAATTTCAGTTTTGACTACAATTGAAGTTCATTTAAAAAAACAAACCACATCAAATTACTGTATGATGTTTTTTTTTTATTTAAAAAATAAAACAAATAAATGTTTGTTTATTTTTTACTGCATATGTGGTTCATTTTATTACAATTGTGGGTTAGTTTTTGAACAGTAAAAACAAATTACATTGTTAGTTGAATTTATTGAAATGTAAGTGGTTATTTCTTCACATGAGTTGTTATTTTATTGCTGCGCTTATTTCGCTATTTCACTGGTTTGATTTTGAAACGCTAAAAATTACGAAAAGGTAGTGTTTGCCAACCATGAATAAAACAAAAGGCTTTATATAGACGAATTAGAGTGGAAAAGTGTCAACACATTCAAAAATGGCATTTTCGGATCAAACATCTCCGATTTCAATAAAATTCACCATCATACTCGACAATAAATCGACGAAACATAACTTTCAGGTTCCGTAACCATGCGGTTTCCGAAATATGACGTCATGAAAGTAATTGAAATAAAACTTTAAAAATTTACTAATGTATCGTTGGAAAATAGACTACAAAATTCGTTATAGCCGTATTCTTTAAATTAAAATGTAAGTACTCTTTAAAATGACATGTGTAAAGATTTTTTTCATGGAAGGGTCAAACGCCATTTTTGGGGTATTGAGTTCAAATACACATACCCCGAAATACACATTTTTCAATTTCTTAAAAATTTCACGCTTATTACTGAACCCGCCTCTACATTTGTGTAAAAATTTAGTGTGGTATTGGTCTCTGAGTTATAGACAAAAACAATGTCCTAAGTAGGTTTTTTTCCTTATTAACCCAGATAGCGCCGGAATTTTTTTTTTTTTGAAAACTTTAATTTTTATTTCGAAACTTAAATCTTTATTTGTTTCTTAACATTTTGTATAAATAATTTTTTTTTTAACCTATAGATTTCCCGGAATCGGGTGTCCTTTTAAAAGTACTGTCTAAAGACAGTACATTTTGCGCTGCAATACAGCTTTCCATTTATATATTGTTTAACTAAAATGTTACTCTTATTAATTTTTAAACAAAAAATAGCAATTAGCTGGATATACTTACATGTTTTTTTCCATTACGCACTATTAGAAAAAATCACTATTCGCAAAGCACTCAATAAAATACCCGGAACTGCTTTCACCAACTGACGCTTTCGAGCTACGAAGCTAAATAACAAAGCATAAACAATTATAATATAAAAAAATATATACAGAAATGCACGTGCATAACGGCTCTTTTCTCTCATTTGTCAGATGTTCTTTTAGAAGGACGGTTGCACCAAGTGGTCGCAATCCCTGCGGGAAAGCGACCTATGACTGGACTCCTTACGTGACCGGTGAATTGTGACTGAGACCGGTCAAGGGACCGGTTTTTAATATGAACGAGATCGGTCAATTTAATATGGAGTTGTCCTACTTGGGGGTCAATTGCCCTCACAGTACCAGTATAAAAGAACATGCCACACAAGTAACCATAAGACCTGCCTCTAGACTGACGCAAAAAAACATATTATGGAACTATCGCAAAAAATCACATTACAGAGCCACTGTACGTAAGTACAATATTTTTTACCCAAAACTAATTTTTTCAGAGTTATATAACCACTTCTAAGCCGGTAGTGTGATAAGTTTTTCAGAAACCGGTCTTATTTTTACCTACAACGCGACTAGTACTTTCAGACCCATCAAGCGATATGTACTTTAGGAACCGATCCAGTTTTCACCTACTATAGGACTGGTACTTTCAGATACATCAATTCATGGAGACTTTTAAACCGGTCACGTGGTAGGTATTTTAGAAACCGGTCTAGTCCTTTTTCACTTATCACGGGATATGTCCCAATTCCCAACTGACCCCATTTTCCCCGCAGGGTTTTTACATATATGTGTACTAGGGTGGTTACAAGGTTATATGAGAAATTTTTACTGAGCCTAGCTTTCGCTGGACCCCTTAAAATGTGGGATTGGCAAAGTTTTAGAACAATCCGATAATACTAACATGTGACTCATTAAGTTTAAAGTTTGGAAAAATTGCAATATTTCAGGAAAAATCCTAAATTCGAAACCGTTTTTTATCGTAATCAGATTTGAGTCATGTTAGATATGAAAGCGTTTTCTTATAAATTATTATCTTAATATTTTTTTCGCTAAAACTTACAGATTTAGTCGTAGTGGTCGGAAAAGTTTTTTACAATTATCTCACAAAGTGCACGTCAGATCATTACAATATACATGTCATATCAAAGCTTATTAAAATATCTATTCAATGATGTACGATATGACCCTAGAATTTAACCCATTACAGCCCAATTCAAAATTTCCTTATATTTATTTGTTTTTTTTTTTTTTGTAAAAAGATCACCTTATTAAAAAATCGCCTATATAAGCATATAAAAACTGTACAAAAAATTAAAGAAAATTTCACAAGCTGTTATTAAGGGTATACTGTACTACCATATCTTTTTTTTTTTTTTTTTTTTTTTTTTTATAATTTAACCAATACTCAGGGGATGCCCCCTACTCATGCAGTGCATTGTATTGATCAGGAAAATAAGGTATGGGAAGGAGGAAAGAGGGAGTAGTGTTTGTGGATATTTGATTTAAATTTTTCTAAATTGTAAGTAACAGGGAAGACTTCTGCGGGAAGTTTGTTCCACATACGAATCGTTCGACTAAAAAACGAATTTTCTCTGTAATGCGTTGTGCGAAACACAGGACAATCAACTACAAACGGATGTGCTCTACTAGATAAGCGAGTATTACGAATAAAAACTCGGGCTCGTGGAATAAGTTCACTTATCTCAGATGAGCATCTCCCATGGTAATATCGATAGAAAAGTGTCACACAACCCACATTCCGACGATGCTCCAATGAATCAATAGAGTTGGATACACTACTGTCATTGATAAGCTTCACCGCCCTCCCCTGAACACGGTCCAGAAGCTTCAGAATAGACAGTGGAGCCCCTGCCCATATATGAGAGTTGTATTCCATTTTTGGCCGGATATAGCTGGTATAAATAGTAAGGAGATCGGATGGAGTGAAGTAAGTCTTGCACCGTTTTAGAAAACCGAGACACTTGAATGCCTCTTTCGACACTTGAAATACGTGCTTATTCCAACGGACATCACATTGTATTCTCATGCCCAGAACATCAAGAGTATCCGATTCCTCAATACCTATACCATCCATAGTTACAGATGACAATGTCAATTCCACAGCCCGTCTGTGGGTTAACGTACAACATTGGGTCTTGCGTGCATTAAAATCGACCTTATTCGCGCGACCCCACTCGGAGATTGTAGAAAGGTCTTGATTGAGTGTGTCATTCATGTTCTGCCGCATGCCCTCTATCTCCAAAGAGCTTGGCCTGTGATCGAATGAAAATGAATGACAAATGTTGCTGTCATCTGCAAAAGAGTAGATAGGGTTGATGGTCTGACCAAGAAGGTCATTAATAAAAATAAGAAAAAGGGTAGGAGAAAGAACAGAACCTTGCGGTACCCCTGAATTTAGCTGAAACTCGTTTGATGAGACCCCATCTAAAACAACACGTATAGTGCGGTCTCTGAGAAAACTCGTTATAAATCGAGAGAAGACATTACCGACACCAAAAGCAACTAGCTTAGTCACGAGTGCCCCGTGCCACACACGATCGAACGCCTTAGAAATATCTAGAGCAACCACTTTACTCTCACCAAAGCGGTGGATTGACCGGCTCCAACGTTCCGATAGAAACGCCAACAGGTCTCCCGTAGATCGACCACTACGGAAGCCATACTGTCGATCATTTAAAAGTGAATTGGTCTCTAAATATTTCACAAGATGGTGGTTAACCATGGTCTCCATCACTTTGGAGAGCGCAGAGCAAATTGCGATTGGGCGGTAATTTTCAGGGTTGTTAGCCGCACCCTTTTTAGGGATAGGCTGGACATTGGCCACCTTCCAGCAAGAGGGGAAAATTCCCGCACGGTACGAAGAGCTGAAAAGTTTTGCCAATGGACGTGCCAACGTTAAAGAGCACTGTTTCAGCACCAGTGCTGATATGCCATCCGGCCCCGGTGACTTATTTACGTTGAGATCCGCAAGAACCCTTTTGACTGCCCGGGCCCGAAAGAAAATCAAAGGCATAGTATAGGATACCCTTTCGAGAACGGGCAGTGGTTGATCGCTTTCCGGCAAGAAAGAATTTCTTGCAAAAAGTTCAGCGAAAAGGTTGGCCTTATCAACCGGGTCAGTGAATGATTGATCGTCCTTTAAAAGAGTTGGAATAGAAGAACTAGCATTATCCCTTACTCTTTTAACAAACGACCAAAAGGTCTTACTGCCCCGAGGAGCAGAAAGAACTTTGGCACGTAGACGCTGTTCGTATAAAACCTTTTCGCGTCTAAGTACCTTGGCACACTCGGTTCTCGCCTTTTTGCGGTGCAGATCAGTAACGGCGTTCTTATTCGAACGCCAATTACTGAACGCTGCCTCTCTGGATCTGACTGCATTTTTGCACGTCTGGTTAAACCAACACTTGTGTTTTGATTTAGCCGAAATATGCTTCGTTGGAATAAAAAGTTTCATTCCTAGCATAATAATATTGACTACCATTTCTGCAGCGGCATCGACGTTGTCGTCGAGAAAACAGATTTTCCAGTTAAAATGCCGAAAGAAATCGTTGAGCTCGGCCCAACGAGCTTTTTCATATAGGAAAATAGAGCGTTTTGGCGCTAAGTCGGAAACGCTACGAAGAGTAGAATATGAAAATGATGCAGAAATTGTACTGTGATCCGAATTGCCGAGAGGTGCAAGTATTTTCACTTCATACTTTTCAGGGTGAGAAGTGAGGAAGAGGTCGAGAGTGTTCCGCGATTGCCCTTCAACACATACATTGTGTGTTGGCTCATTCACAAGTTGCGCAAGATCATTATGCGCGGCGAAAAGCTCAACGTATTGGCCCTCGGGAGTTGTATGGCTCGAATGGCGAATCCAGGATGAGTTGTGGATATTAAAATCACCAGCAACAACGATTTCACTATTCGGACAACCCTCCAAGATTTTCGAAATTGAATCGGAAAGGGCATCGAAGCCATCAAGGGATTTAGCCAATTCCGTGTTTGGACTTCTATATAGAAACCCGAAGTGCAATATGTGCGACCTGATCTGGAATTTAACCCAAAGAGAGCTAAATTCCTTATCATTACAGTACAACTGTTGCTGATACTGGTACACAACATCATAGCGAATGTACATTGCAAGGCCCCTATGTAAAGAAAAAAGGGATAGAAGGTGATACCCAGGTATGTGAAAATCCTGTGGATCAGCATCCTCACAAACCTGAGTTTCACATAAGGCGAAAACATCCGGCCTATGGAAACGAATGTGAGCATATACAGAAAAATAATTCGCTCTCAGTCCGCGTATGTTGCAGAAGTCTATACGAAATCTGCCTGTCATAACAAAATAAGAAAAAAAATAATATCAATGTTCCTTACGAGTGTATATGGGGCACAGTAGTCGAAATTGTTGCTGTAATTGGTTATTTAATGTCCAGTGTTATACCTTTGACAGTAAACAACCAGGCAACAATTTGACTCCCCGCCCCCTATACACCGTAGACAATGGAAAGGAAAGGACAATGACACTTATTATGGAGGCATAAAAGCCCCTTGCTTGGTCATTATAAAAAACAGAGCCGTATAGCGAGGATCAGATGTATTTTTTTTTTGTTGAAATATTTATTTAAAAGTATTGTTGCTTGATGATGTTGATGCTTGTTGTTATTGTTGTTAATGTAGTTGTATTTAAATGTATTGTTATTTGATAATGTTAATGTTTGTTGTTATTGTTTTAAATTTATTTGTTATTTAACGTTTTTTTTTTTTATATAGATTTATGGTTGATGTGTAGTCTAGTTTTATATTATGTTTTGTGTTTGTTATTTGTTATGGATTTGAATAATTTTTGTTTTTTTTTTTTTTTTTAACAGAACGACACTATTAATGTTATTTGTTTCATTTAAATTTAAACGGAATTTATAGGGACAAACGCAAACACGACAAGACAAATTCACATTGTTAAATTTAACCTTTGATATTTTTTTTTTTGTTTCAAGAGATATGTGGTCATATTGTACCTCAAAAGAAAGCTTATAATTCCCGCTATCCATTTCTAAAAACTTATTAAGTACTTACACAGGCCACTTTTTTGAATAAAAAGCACATTTTATCTAAAAAACTAAGGTAAAAATAAAAAAATTTAAACCGGCCTTTAATGGGTTAATTTATATTGACATGTTGTGCACCATTGAAAAGCCATTAAAAAGTGCTTTCATACGACATGCATATTGTTATAAATGATCTTGTACTTTTTGAGATACTTAAAAAACCTTTTCAACTTTAATGCCCAGCCCAGCCGCAAGGGGGCGCCGGCGACTACAAATATTTTGTTTCTTGAAATCAGCTCAAAAATTAGTTTTTGGGATAAAAGTTTGAAGTAATCGTAGTTATGTTCCTAAACTGCACTTGTTCCAGATTTTGACAATTATGTTTTTTACCCTAAAACGTCCTCCAATTTCGCAAACAGCTTCGGTGCTATAATTTTTATTCTAAAAGTACTTAAATTTAATTAAAATTTCATTTAAATTTGCGTTTTTTAAGAATTTTTTAAATCTGTCGTAAGAAATAAAATAGACGACTGTTTTTATACATTTTGACAGTCGAAAACGACAACCGTAATACGGAAATTGTAATAGAATTGTTGTACATTCGTAGTTTTCGACAAACGTAATGCCTTTTTTTAAAAACGACAAATTTTCACTACGACTACGACAACCGTAATCAGGCCGAATAAAAAAAAAAGTTTTAAAATTTTAAAATATTTTGTTTTTCTTATCTAGAACTCAATATAATACATTGCATAATAATTATTTGACAGAGTTTTTTTTGTACAGAAATATATCAATGATTTATTAAAACTTTCATTATTTTTTATCCTACAAAATTCCCTCTGTGTAGGTTTATATAATTTAATACCATAAAGAATAAGAATATTAAGATGACCCAAAAAAGAAGTAGAAAATCGACAAAAATATTTGTTCATATATGTTTGTAAGTACTCGAATTTGTACTAGTTTTTTTTTTTTTTTTTTAGTTTACAAGAATTTTATAAATGTGTATATAAAAGGTGACTATTGTTTTGATCACCTAAATATACCTTTATGTAAGTTTATGTTTTTGTTCAAGAATTTCCAGTGCTTTTTCTATGTTGTTGAGATGGTCATGTTTTTGTTTTTTGTTTGTTGTTGTCATTGTTAAATTTCTTTGTATTTGGCAGTTTTTGCCAATAATTTCCCTTGAGTTTGTTGTTATTGATGTTTTTTTTTCATATGGAAGAGTAGTTCATAGTAATTGTTATATTGTTGTTGGTGTTGTTATTATGTTTTAGCATCAAATATAAAAACCTTAAAGTTGTTGTAGACACGTACACTCATAGGTATGAAAGCAAGAGTCAGAGTTGTTAAACTTTAGGTACCCGAAACCAAAATGGGCCAATGCTGACAGGTTTCAGGTTAGACATTTTATATTGATATTTTATTTTATATTGTCATATATATTTTGAAATAAGTGAAATTATTTATTTTCTTTGCTACAGTACTATATTAACCATGGACTAGCCATGGACTTGAATTTGTGCTTGTCCAACCCACCTCAAATCAACCATATTTACGGAAAAAAATATGTAATATTTTTATTGCAAAACAATAATCGTGTTCTGTCCAAATTTTGCATTTTTAATTTTTGTCGAAAAAAAACCAGATTTTCCAGCTTTAATTTCAGGCTGATTGAAAAACAGTGATTAAATGAAAAAAAAATAATAAAAATCTAATTTAAAATCTAAATGAATGTGAATAAAGGGCATCATAATGTGATAAGTACTTGTGCAAAAAAAAGATAACAATAGGATTAAAAAGAGGAAGCATTTTAATTAAAAAATAAATTGTTCAAAGGTATTAGTGAACTCTGTCCCTTCTGATTAAAACAATACATTGTGAATTCTGTGATTGACAAAACTTCACTTAGTCACACTTATCGCTGTGGCTCAACTCGGTAAGAGGTGAAGTTACGAGTCATAGAATGGTTGTGGGTTTGAAACTCACTGCGACACAATGTAAACAAGTTTTTCATATAGAGCAATTTAACTTTATAAAATACTGTATTCAATTGACACATAAATTAACCACTGACGACTCCTTGGAGATGACGAAACTGCGGCAGTGTGGCATATCCATTGTGTCCGTTAAATTTTTCAATAAAAATGTTTTCTTCTGCTTCCTCCTGTAAAAATTAAACTAAAAAATCTTTAGTAATTATTTGTAATACAATTAATTACAATTTTCATTAAATACGCTTTATCTTAGTAAAATGTTAATGTTTTTCAAATTTAAAAAAAAGAAGTTTTCAAATAAGTGTGGATTATTATAACCCAGCAAAATAAGAGCTGAAGAACTAATGAAAACACCACATCTAGTATCCGGATGTGGTTCAAACTTAGGTGAATCATTAATGATTTTAACATTGTCGTGTCATTGTTCAGATGGAGTAAATACATAATAGCATTTTAAACAGTTCATGTATGGCCTTTTTGAAATATATCGCATGTGTTCTACATTCCGAAAATGAAGTGAAAGTGAAACTTACGCTCTATTTGTGTTCTCAATTCCACATAAGTGATTTGAAAAGAAAAATTTCATTTTCATTTTGTTTCTAGTGGAATTGAAGTGATTTGATGTGTTCTAGAAAACAATTTCACTACAAAAAAAGTAATTGGAAAACGGTATTAGCTAACTACGTGAAAAACCAAACTTTTCAGAAAATAAAATTATTTTGGATCTTAAAAGTAAAAAAAAGAACAATGTGTAAGTAAATGTGATATGTTTTCAATATACGTTTATTTAACTGAAAAAGTGTTGCATTTCTTAGGGGAAAACACATGAATCCGGAACAAGAGGCCGCGGAAGAAAATAGAGCAGAGGTAACGGCAACAGGTGGAGGATCCAACAATATCCAACACATATCATCCAAAGAAGATTCAGTTGCCAAACTTTCTGGCCTTTATATAGCAGTCGAAGGTGTTCCAGCTGCTAAACCATTCGGGATGACTAGCAAAGGGTAAACAACCACCAATTCATCTACTGAATTGTCAAATTTAGACATCCGACAATGTAGTACACGTGATTTTACAAGAATTAAATGAAAATGAAGAACCGCTGCAAAAAAGAACAGAACCAATACAACAAGCTTTACAGAATTTTATTGATGAACCAATAACAATTTTTAAGATTTTGGCGGATTTGTGTAATACCCAAAACTTGGTGTTAAAGGAGCAAAAATAAATTTCCAAAAATATGTACAAAATGCGATATGCAATAAAACAATTTTTTTTTACTAATTTTCAAGACGCGATTCTGTTTAAATTATTTTCTTACGATTTTTCTGGTAGTTCTACAGGATCTGAACAGTCACAAAGCCTTTTTCTATTTAGATTTTCCGTTCTTTGCTTTTTTTACAATTAAATACCAGGAAATCACAATTGCTCCACTCATTTAAAAATAAAATTTACTTTAAAAATAAAAATTTTTTGTTTAATTTTTATTTTTGTTAAAAAATGCACTCTTCTTTATTGCAATGTCATTCACTTTAAAGTGATAATTTGGTTTTTTCCTGCTTTTTTTATGTTGTTGCTAAAAACAAAATGAAAATGAAATCGTCGTGAAAAAAACGATTCACTTATTTTTCAGAACACAGTGGAATTGAAAAAGTGGAATTAAAAACGATTCCACTTTCACTTCGTAGTGGAATATAGAACCCAGGCCTATATTAACATTTTTCTTTCATAACAATGTGCTGCATACTCTAGGGCATGATCTTTTTGAAATGCCAAAAAAAAATTTTTGGTGCCAGCGAGTATTGAACACACGAATCTGAATCACGATCTGTTGTATTGAATTAGATTGCTCTACCATTTGCATCAAAGTTACTTATGCAGTACAACAAACTTAAAACGAACTTAAGTTGAAAATATTGATATATTTTTATGAAAACAAGAAAAATATGCTTGAAAAATATATAATATAAAAAAGATAAAATAATGATTTTTAAAACATTTTTATTATGTGTATTAAGAAATAATAAAAATGCTCATTTAACAATTTTGAATTCATTGCATATTTTTAAATATTTTTTTAATAATTAGTTTGACGATAAAGTGTCTTTAATAAGATAAAATATACCAGACAATGAGAAAAAAAATTTTTTTTGGAGAAGTAGTTTAACAACATTTTCGGAAAGTGGCCTGCAGTGAAACGAGTGTGCCTTGGAATGTTAGATCTTTTAATTACACTAAATCTTTTTTTACACTAAAATGTGCTTCTAAAAAGGTTATATTTATCCACTAGGCTGATGCTTACTAAATATCTGGGTCTATTAAATATACATATGTATGAGTAGGCTTTCTTTAATTTTTGGCTTCGATATTTTACGTTACTGCTAATTTTGTGTGATCCGAAGCAATAGAATTAAAAAATCAAATATATTTTTTTTAGCTAAAATCAAGTTTTTAACCTAATTATTGTGAATATTGCACATATTTTAAGACACACCTGGAAAGTAAATACAAAATATAAAAACATTAGGTTTTTATATTTTTAAATAATTTTTACAAAAAGTCCCATCGCAAAGGCCAAAAATAGATGTTATCAAATAATTATTAGTCAACTCTGGATAACAATTTTCTATAATTTTTTTCTTTACGATTAAAGTAAAGATGTTAATTATTTGGTCGTTACACAGAAAAAGCTAAATTAAATTAAAAAAATACTAAATAATTAATAAGAATTAAAAAAATAAATAAAAGAGAATTATTTCCCGAGTCCGGAATCGATCTTGCAACCTTCTGATTGCAAAGCCAATCACTTTACACCTCAACCTCCATATAAAAAATACGATATTAACTTATGAAAAAGCGCTTTTTTGAATGTTATTAATTTAGTTACCAATTAATTTTTATGGTGATGCAAATGTTGTTTAAAATAACCTTAATTTAACATTTTTGGTATATGTTAACAATATCCACACTCAAAAAAAAAAAGTTAGTAGAAAAATTAGTAAAACGTCTTGTAAACCATTAATACCATTTTTTAGCAAAATTTTTTTGCTAAAATCGTGTTTTCAGCTAAAATTTTTGTTATACTTATTCAGCACTTAACTGTTTTTTACTAATGCTTTACTTATATTATACTGTTTTACTAATTAATTTTACTAAAAAAAATTGTGCTGATAAGCACATTAATAGTGTGGGCGACAACCAGATTGAAAGATATACGCAGAATGAAGCAGATGTCGCGGCATGTCAAGATGTAGTAGAGAAGAGGAAAATAATACTAAAAAGTACAGCTCTTACAAGACATATAAAAAAACTCAACCATGGAAGACTTTTGTATCTGTTTTTCATACATAAAACAAAATTGAGGATTAAAACAACTTAAATTTTGCGTTGTCACCGGCTTGTAAAAATATTTGTCTATTAATTAAATAAAAGACAAAATAAAATATTTAAATTTAATATGTATTTCTAAACTAAATGTTTATAGATTAATAATCTAGTGTGGCAAATTGCAAACAAACAAACATATCGAGACATGTAGACAGAGTAAAGCGAAGACAAAGACACACATCTTAGGTAGATTTTATGGTTCCTTTTTCGTATTGCAAAAAATGGTTGTTTTTTTCGTTTCGTTTGTTTTGTTTATTCTTTCGTTTCGTTTCTATAATTATCTTCGGCAGTTGCGTCCTTTAAAAGATAGCATCATTTAGACAACCATTGATGTAAGTGGTTGAAAGAAAATTTTTGTTATGTTATATATATTTATTTCTATATATTTTCAGATATTAAATTAATTCATGTCGTCAAAGTGAGAAAATGAAAATTTTTATATTTCGTAATTATTGTGAGTTATTTTTAAAAGAATGACAAAAATATGTTTTATGATTTTCAGCAAATAAATTAACTAAATTACAATTTTTCTACAAATTTTTTGCGTTTTTTTTCAGTCTACTAAAATTCAGCAAAAAAATTATTAATTTTTAGTAATTTCTAATATACTAAGTGTTAGCAAAACTTTTGCTGAATCTACTAATGTTGTTGCTAAAAATCAGCTCGCTGATTTTCAGCAAAAGATTTTGCTGATTTTTTTGCAAGCACCCTCCTGACTGAAATTTTGCTTTACTGACTTTACAAACTTTTTTTTTGAGTGTAGAAAAAAATTTAGTGTTTTTAGAAGCGAGAAAAAACAAATGCGCTGATATAACATTGAGAAGCAGCAAAAGAAACTAATAATTTCCGTATAAACATAACAAACAAAAGTTTTGAGCTTACTGTTTCCCTAACAATGATGCAGGTTGTAAACAGCTTACCCTAATCCCTTACAAGGATGCAGGTTGTAATGCAGAAAGTTCCATATCGTGGATTATAAACGATCTGTAAAAAATTTCCCGAGTGATTTCCGATTGTGTTTGGTGTTTCCGAGTATGAAATAAAAATAGTTTTTCATTTAACTGTTTCTAAAGAGCTAGCAAAAATTTGAACAACAAAAATCGAATGTAGAATAACTTATGCATATTCATATTGAGTTTGTTCGCTTACGCAAAACTTGTACAAATTTGTAAAAAATTTTACTGGAAGGTGGTTGTTTACGAAAATACTCAGTGAAAAATAGTAAGAAGAGGGAGTAAAGTGACATGTTGTTGACAAAAAACTTATAAGTTTTTACTGGATAAATTTTTGAAAGTAAGAATTTGTAAGAAGAAAAAAATGTATGATAGAAAAAATATGCTTGTATTTTTAGTAAACAAAAAAAAAAAATATAAAATTAAATTTTAATTGTCTATGGATTTAAAGTGCAAAATATTTAAGAATTAACTATGGAAGAAATTAAAAAACATTCTAAATTATTTCTGGTCGACAATTCCAATTAACTTTTATATTTTCCATAACGACCAGTTGATTTTTTTTTATATTTTGTTTTTAAAATCAGCTGTTTTATATATTTTACCAATTCTTACAAATTTTCCGTTCGTTTACTTTTTTGTAAATTTGTCTTACTCTCTATAATTTTTGTTACTGAATAATTTTTACTGGACTTTACTGGGAAAGTAATCGAACACACTTATTATTACTTTTAATCTTAAAAATGTAGACATGAAGTGTGATTTTACTGAAACCCATGAAATCACTGCTTTTTATAAGGCTGAAATCCGCGCTTATTTTGCGAAAAAGTAATGCTTCCAAGTGGGAATTCGACATATAAAAATCAAGGCATATGTAAGCAGGTTTGTAAGAGATTCTTTTCGCTTACTCCCTTACAAAGCTGCTTACATGTAAGCAGCGATTTTTACTGGGTAACTTGTACGAAAGCGAAAAATGTGCCTATGATAATGCTTTGGACGTCAAGTTAAAGAGGTTCTTAAAGTACTACATCCACTGCATTTTGCTGGGGAGTGTACTTTCAAAAATCGGTGACTACTTTTTTTCTATGTAACAAATTTCAATTTTGTAAAATCATCATTTCATCAAATTTTTTTTCTGTGTACCTAAAATTAATTTTGTAAAATCGTCTTTGAATAAAATTTTATATCAAAAATCGGTAGAATGGAGACAATCGTCAAAGCTAACAATACTGTGTATGATGAATAATATGATACACAGCGCTACGGTGCGTATGAGTTATAACCAACTATTTAGTGGAAATAATAGCACTCATACGTCTCAGTAGACTTTCGCTGATACACGAATGAGTGATTACATGTATTTTGTTATTGTTGTTGAATGTATTTCGTTATTGTTTTTTCGTTCGTGTGAAGATAAACGTCTTGTAGAAACAAGGTTTAAATCAGTAATGACACAGGAGAAAGTCAAATTACACATCAGTCAAAATTACAGAAACAATTTTAAATTGCACATGAATTCAACACGCATCCGTCGTTTGTGTCTATTTGAAATAAAGGCGTAATAAAATGTTCAATTGGAAAATTGTGTGTAATTGACACAGACGATGGATGCAAGTAAAAATAATAAAATAAAACAGTAAAAAAAATAATAAGGCCTGATAGACAGCCTATAGCTACTTCAGATAAAATTTAACTCAATACCAAGTAATTGTGGAATAAAAAATTTACAAACTTTCACAAAAAATGCAAACTAAATAATTTTCTACAAAAAATATGGTACACTTAGACATAATTAAAGGCTAAAGCCATAATATATGCAATACATTTTCCTATATTATCGGGTTGAACGGATTGAGAAAACACTATGAAACACCACCGAAAACCTACTCTTGCAATATATCACTTGCATATAATTTCGGGACACTCAGCATGAATCTGAGCCAGATATTGAAGCAAAAGTGTTAAAACAGGGTGAACTCACATAACAAATTCTTAACAGAATTTCATTCAACCTAATATATTCGATTGCTGCAACATCGTAAATTCGGTTGACACAACTGAGTTCAGTTGTTGTAACGAAATTGGGGGTTATGACAACCGAATTTACGAGGTTGCAGCAACTGAATCGATTCGATTGGATAAAATTTTAGAATTTCTAGGAGAGCTGTGTTAAATGAAACCAAAAAAACTGGAACATCTGGAAAACTAATTATTTAATTTTTTTCAATATTTGTGATCAGCATACCAAAATATTTCGAGACTGATTTAATGAGAGTGGAGGTCCTTCAAAAAATTCATTTTTCTACTAATGTTATTAATTAATAACCATATAATTACAAATTATGGCCTCTAACCCTAACCGACTACTACGGCTTTCGGCGCGTTTTAGCTAACACAGACAAGTGCCCCTATTGGGAGTCGAACCCAGGAACCTCTCATTGATAAGCTAGACTCAATTTTTCTATGTTCAATAGCTTCCAATTTAGGCCCCTGTGTTCCATTACGATATGAAAGGATTTATGTGAAAGATGAACTCTGCAAAATGTTTGTTAAATTTATATTTATTATAAAAAAAACGATAATTAAAATTTTTATATTCCACCAAAAGATTTAAAACATCTTAGATCTCATCATAACTTTTTTTCTCTTGATCAAATTAAAGTTAGCCCATCTCTGCTACATAATTTTGTATTGGCTATAGGTGTATTCGTGTACTGTTTTGACATATTTTTGATAACATGCTGCAAATTAACAAAAACACATGTTCATTAGAATGTCCCTTAAATTACGATTTGCCGAATTTCCTTCATAACACACCTCCCATATTTTTCCTCACAAGGAAGGTATCTTTGGATATGTTGTAGAGAATACAAATTAAGGGGACCGTGTTTTTTTAGCTGCCCAATCTCATGCTTAGGTGTCACTAAGTGGGGTCAAAAATTACCACATTTTACGTTTTTCAGGTTATTTCGTTCTATTTACAGTGACTACAGACAAATTTTGTATCAAATGAACACATTTGCTTGCGTACAAATTATGTGTAAAGACTTTCAAGTATTTGTGTTATTCGGAATTATTTGTTTTGAGTAACATTTAATCTGGCGTTTTATTTAAGAATTTAAGTTGTATTCAGCTGACGATATTATAAAGGGTGTCCCAAGAAGAGCGCAATTTTTAAATTTTAAATAAAACAGATATTTAAAAAAAAATCGTGAAACTTTATTATATCGTAAAGTAGACAGAATGAGGTTATGTATGGAACAATATATCGTGCAGATGGCCGCCGCGGCTTTGCTGTCATGCACGCGATCTTTGCATGAATGCTGCGGTATTTCATTAATGCTGCGTCCAATTTCCTCTTTTAAGGCTTGAGTCGTCGTCGGCTTATTCGCGTAAACCATCGACTTCAAAAAACCCCAAAGAACAAAATCTAATGGTGTTAAATCGCACGATCTAGGCGGCCAATTCTGATCTCCAAAACGCGAAATAACACGACCGGGAAATGACTGATGCAGCAATTGAATTGTTTCTCTGGCTGTATGACATGTGGCGCCATCTTGTTGGAACCACATGCCCTCCACATTCATTTCTTCAATTCTAGGCAAGAAAAAACTGGTTATCATTTCACGATACCGAACACCATTGACTGTTTGCGCTTGACCTGCCTCATTTTCATAAAAAAAAGGTCCAATGATTCCTCCAGCCCAAAAACCACACCACACAGAGACACGTTGAGGATGCATTTGCTTCTCGTGAATCACTCGAGGATTTTCCTCATCCCAAATGCAACAATTCTGCCTATTGACGAAGCCATCAAGATGAAAATGGGCCTCGTCACTGAAGATGATTTTATCGGCAAAATCAGCATTTTCATGTTGTCATGTTGGTAAAACAATTTCACAATGAGAATGCGTTGTTCATTCGTGTAGCGCTCCATTTTTACTAACCTCGTACCTTCTACTAGCAAACAATAACAATTGTTCAAATGTCAAACAATGACACTTCGAATGTTGCCAGATTTAAAAATTGCGTTCTTCTTGGGACACCCTTTATATTAACTTTTTTTAACTTTATTTAGGAAAATATATTTTTAGACTTCCTATTTCATGGTTTTACAAACATTTTGTCAAAGTTGGAAATTTTGTTTTCCCAGTGCTTTTCTGACACTTGTTGAACGAATGGACCTTTTGTAATTTTTGGGTTTGGAAAGCAAATGTTGCCAGCACTTGTGCCACCTGTTAAAGGGCCTTGCCAGCGTGGTCCGTTTGTCGTTTTCTGACTGGAATATTTTCTAAATTTCAAATAAAAATTCTAATAAAAAGCAAACGCGTTTTTCACAAAGTTTATGGAACTTTTATATGAAATGATATAGACCTATGAAACACTTGTCATACATATTTATGAAACTTTTCATCATATTTATGAAAACTTCGTAAGTATGATGACTAATTGATGACAAACGATTTATGAAACAATATCATCAAAATTGGGAAATTTTTCTCCCTGCACACAGAATTGAAAAGTGTAGTTTAATAGAAACAACTTAAAAAGAATGTAATTATAACGATATTAACATTAGCCTTCCGAAAATTATGGGTCTTGCAACTAAAATTCAGTTGGATTAACCAAACTTTGTTGTGAAAAATAATGTTCAGTTGTACCTACCAACTTAAATTCATAATAACCGAATTTGAGTCGTAGTAACCGTATTTCAGCAAATAGCTAAATTTTTCTCTGTGTGTGACTGTGTCTTCAAGAAAGCTCAAATTACATACCAGCTTCTTTTCATTCTTTAAAATGGAATGACATTATTCTTTAAAATGGAACAACCAGACTTGGGCGACGTCAATAACATTTCACAATCGTTCGCTTTGTGAAATTTTTCCATATCATTAATAATATCAGACCTCCGTTTACACTTGTGAGCTTAATGGCTTCCTTTGAAAATTTGTAAAATTTTTAATACCAAACATGGGGATTAGTAGCAACATTTGGATTTTTAATTATAGGGCAAATACTTAATTACACCCAATTACATTTAATTGAACATAAAAAGTAATTGGCCTGTAATTAAATACACAGATATTGGTATTATGTTCCATGTCTGGTATTTGACAATATTGAAAATTTTCCAATGAAGCGTTTAAGCCCACAAGAGTGAACGTAGGTCTGAAATTTTAAATGTTATAGAAAAATTTCACAAGAGGTGGTCCAAGTATGAAAAAACAAAAAATGGAGGTAATTTTTGACTCCCAAACATAAGATTGAGCGGTTAAAAAAAAGTTTTCCTTATTTATTTCATTATCTAGAACATATCCAACGCTCAATAAGATCTGCTCATCCACGTCGCGATACCACCCTTGTTAGAACAAAACTAGGCGTGTTTTAAAAAAATCGATAAATAGTCCATTTAAGGACATCCTAAAGTCCACATATAAGTCTGCGGTAGATTGTGTATTTAGCCTGTATGTATGTTTTCATGTTTGTTTAATATGGAACAACAACACCAACAACAAAAACATAAAACATATAACAATAAAGATTAAATATGAAGTCTAAAAATGTTTTATAAGGTTGTTAAAATGCAACATATCGAGCGAAATACAAGTCAACACATTCTCATCCAAATGTAGGTGTAGTAGAAGTTGATGTGAATGTGTATGTATATGTATATGTCACGAAGCAGAAATAAAAAAATTGTAGAAAATAAAAACAAAAAACAAAAAGCAAAATAAACTTTATCGATAAAATGTTGTTTTCTTAGTGTGGTCGGTCATTGTGGCATTGTTTTTGACGCCTACTTCATTTATCAAAATTTATAACGCTATAGATTACTATCGTTTACGTTAAATACATACGAAATAAACATGTTATGTACCTTTTAGCTAATAAAAGCTATAAATTCGAGTTATACATACAACTAAAATACATTAATGATATTTGTGCCAAGACATTTGTTGGTAAGTAGTAGTTAATATTATATACAATGAAGTGCTTTATATACGATTTTGAAAGATTTTTTGATTTTAAGATAATTTGTTTTAGAGATAAAAAAGCTTTTGTTAATGATTTTGTAAAAAATGTATACACTCAGAGAACGTCTGCTGTTAATATTTGTAGTTTGTTTGCTAAGTAACGCAGTATCTTTATTTTAAGGGGGGAAAACAGTCATTTGTAGAAAATATTTCAGTTTTGACTACATTTGTAGTTTATTTAAAAAAACAAACCACATCGAATTCTTGTAGTATGAATTTGTATTAATTTGATGAGTTATTTTTTATTTCAACAAGTTAAAATTAATAAATGTTAATCAATTTTTTAATACATTTTTGATTCATTTTTACTACATTTGTGGTTCATTTTAGCAACAGCCAAAAACAAATAGCAATGTTAGTTGAATTTTATGAAATGTAAGCCGATATTTTTTCAAGTGAATTTTCATTTATTTTTAACAACATTTCCAGTGATGTGTACTTACATACTATTCTAAGTTTATGATTTTGAATTTTAGATATAATTGATATATTAGGAATTTCGAAAATTTTCAACAGTTTGAGGCAAAATATTTTCAAAAAGTTTTTGGTATGACATGAATGAATTTATCTCCAACCTTTACTCAGCGCTTTTATGTTTAAAGAAAATTAAATATATCAAATTACAGTTTTTGCTTAGATTTAATAAAGATATACCAACTTAGTCCCGGTTCACACACGGCAATTTTACTTGCGCAAGTCTTGAGTTTATAGAAGAGGGAGAAAAAGAGCATGGAAGGGGATACAGACTTGCCCATATTCCAATTCCGTTTTGTTTTGTCATCCGCAATTTTCCACACGAACTAAAGAAAACTAAAATTGCTGAAACAAACTTTTCCTGTGTGAAAACAAAAGCAAGTTCAAAGAAGAATCGAAGAAAACTTGCGCAAGTAAAATTTCCGTGTGTAACCGGGACTTACAGATGTCATTATATTTACATTATGTCCAAAATATATATTACACCCCTAAAAAATATAAAAATACAGCCAGCTATTTTTTTGTGTCATATTTTGTCATAAAACGAACCCAGAATTTTTAAAGAGCACGCATTAAAATCATAAATATATCAATATTGGGTGACGGATAACTTTAAACTGACCTACAAGTATCTCGGAAAAGCAGAAAACTAAAAGTGTGTTTTTTATAGAGGTATAGAACTTTGAAATGAAATAAAACAAAGATGAATTTTTGTAAATTGACATGAAATTTACTTTATTCGAAAGATAATCTTCTGGCATTATAATTTAAATATGATTTCTGGCATATAACCGGATTTCCAATCTGGAGGTCAAATTTTCGATGACTTTTTCCAACATTTGTGGCCGTATATTGGCAATAACGCGGCGATTGTTATCCTCTAAATGGTCAAACGTTTCGGGCTTATCGGCGTAGCCTAGCGATTTCACATACATATCTCCACAGAAAATAGTCCATCGGCGTTAAATCGCATGATCTTGGAGGCCAATTCACGGGTCTTAAACGTGAAACTATGTCCTTCAAACGTGTCCTTCAATAACTTGATTGTGGCACTAGCTGTGTGACATGTTGCGCCGTCTTGTTCAAACCACAGCTCCTGCACTTCATGGTTGTTCAAATAATGAACGAAAAAGTCAGTAATCATGGCTCTATAGCGGGCACGATGGCGGCTAGAGTGATTGGGGTCTTCCTCTACGCTACTCTCTACAGCAACAATGGCTTCTTCTGTACGCTCTGTACGACGGCTCGGCGTAAAATGGACGTAGTGCGCTATATGGATTTCGAACAGAACCATGATTTTCAAAATGAATTTGAACAATTTGGAAGCGTTGTTCAGGCGTTAGTCTATTCATGTTGAAATGTCAAACCAAACGAAACACAAAATCACTTGACAGCTGACTAAATGGCCGCCAGTTAAAAAAGTGTTGGCAACTAAAAGTTATATACCTGTATAAATAACAGGTGTCATCTTATGACCTTTGACTTATTTAGTTTTTTATCAATTATTATTTTTTTAACAATTATGAATTATTTTTTTAGAAATATGATTCAAAGTTTAATTATTGATTTATTAACTGTTTGGTTAAAAATAAAAAAGTTGTTAAAAACTGCACTCAGGGAACTTCTGCTTTAAAAATATGTAGTTGTTTGGGTTGTAATACAGTTTCATTATTTTTAATGTAAATGTAAGTCATTTGTAGAACAAATGAAATTTTTAACTAACATTGTAGTTCATTTAAAAAAACAACTCACATCAAATGACTGTTTTATGATTTTACATTCATTTTTTACAGTTGTTATTTGTTATTTAAAAAAATAAAAAAAAAATTTTTTGGTTTATTTTTTACTACCATGTGGTTCATTTTTACTACAATATTAGTCATTTTTGAACATTAAAAAACAAATGACAATGTTAGTTGAATTTAATGAAATGTAAGTCGTCCTTTTTTTAAATGAAATTTCATTTGTTTTTGACTGCAATTGCTGTCGTCTTTACCAACATAGTTTCCTAAGTGTGTAAATAAAAATTACTTTATAGCATTCTAGAGTGCACGACCGAACATAAAGAATTAAAAATATCTGATTGTATAGTTGTTGTCAGTTCACCATGGAATAGACGACATATTTTGAAAAAAAAAAAAATCAAATCTTTGCTTAAACTGCATCTAATACCCTATTAGCAAGTTTATCATCTCACAAAAATTAATAATATCCCATTTTTTTTTTTTGTACTAAATTTGATTTTTATCGCGATTTCTCATATGTAGCTCAAAAGCATGTATGAAAAAAAAAAATGCTGTTTTATTATGCATAATAAGACTGATAACACTTTTTAACGAAATCCGATTAATCAAGAAGTTATAAAACAACAAATCGTTTAACTATTTTTGTCCAAAAAAATGCCTTAGAAGACGATTTTTTTGCAGATCTTATTTTTTACACCAATTACAATTTATAATTAACAAAACACGGCTTTTTTGACAGAGATAACTTATACAATTATGTTTTTCGTAATAAAATTCAGCTTCCACTGGCAAAACCTAAATAAATATTAATATTAGAAATCTCTAGCATTCCCGCCAATGTTCGGGAGTTGAAAAATTTCGAGGATTTACAAACCATATCTGAAGCTTAAAGACTATGATTAAAAATTTTGAATTATTGAAAAAACGATTGCAGATTTAAGTAATTTTTTTAATTTTTAGATTTTTAAATCGCCATTAATTGTATGTCGTATTGTTTAATAATGGTCTACCAACAGTGTCCATCGCTTCCGCACTCAGGCAACTTCTGCTGTATATATTTGTAGTTGTGATACAATATATTTATTTTTAAATGAAAAACTGACATTTGTAGAAGAAATTTCTGTTTTGACTACAATTAAAGCTCATTTAAAAAACAAACCACATGAAATTACTGTATTATGATTTTACAATAAATTTATGCAGTCCAATTTTTTATTTAAGAACTAAAACAAACAACTGTTTGTTTATTTTTTACTGCATATGCGTTTCAATTTTACTACAATTATGGCTAATTTTTTAAACAGTAAAAAACAAATGACAATGTTATTTGAATTTACTGAAATGTAACTCGTCCTTTCTTCAAGTAAGAAAATTTTATTTGTTTTTAACTACATTCGCAGTGAAGCATCTAAAGTAAGTTTCAAAAAGTGTGGGGTGGAGGCGAATAAGAGTAACAGACTATATTTTGGTAGTCGCGTTTTTGTACATATTATACACATACATTTACACATACTTGGGTAAAAATTTCATTAAAAGTTAATTTTTCGTGGTTATTTATATTTTTTTTAATATATTTTTTAACACAATAGTAATAGACAAAGTCCAATGATAACATTCTAAAGTTGTATTTTACTTATTGTAAGTGTTATTAAGTAGGAACATCACAAAGAGTACACACAGAGAAATAAAGTGTCAACAGAATTGAAAAGTGTATTTTAATGGTAACAACTTATTAGTTCAGTTAGTACAACGATATTAATATTAGATTTCTGAATATTTGGGAATTGCAAATAAAATTCAGTTGAAAAAACTTTGTTGTAAAAACTAATGTTAAGTTGTGGCAATCCCCTGAAATCCGTTATAACCGAATTTGAGTCCAAGTTTCCAAATTTCAGTTGGCAAATAGCTAAATTATTCTGTGTTTGTGTGTAACTACTAAAATGTATTTATTAAAAGTACATTACTGACTAAAATAATTTACTATATTCTGAAACATTTGTATTTCATCCTTTCATTTCTTAAAAAATAACTGTCCTTGATGTCCTTTAAACTATTCTAACTTTTAAATACTATTGTAATACGGACCGATTTTTTGTCAAAATTGGATGATTAATACCGTACCAAATAATAATTTTGCAAAAATGCTTTCAAAAATAAATTTTTCCATATTTTGCTAATTTTCAAGTTTGAATATTTGCATATTTTCAAGTTTAAATTCTAGATATGCTAAATAAATTCTAGATATGCTAAATAAAATATTTAAAAATATAAATTTTTGATAATTTCCTAAGTTTTTCTCGTCCCCTGAACAATGTTCTTTATGGTCGGTATACTATTATTCGCGTAAACAAAGAGTTTCGAAAATTTCTGAAATTATTCATATAAAGATTATTAAATATTTAAAATGTTTGTGTTTTATATAATCGTATGTAAGTTTTTCCAACAGCTTTGAAATTCCGCTGATTATAATAAAAATATTTTAAACTGCAATTTAAAGTAAAATATTTTATTATTTATAACTCCCTCATGATGAAATAAGGGAATAAAAAACTACCTACAATCTTGTTGAGAAATTGTTTAAAACTTTATTTGCTTTGTTGTTGTCTATTACTTAAGTTATTAGCATATTAACATATTTTTTATTAACTTCATTTTTTGTAGTTATACTTCGTTTTCGTATAAAACCCCTCTTTGTCATGTTAACAAAAAGTTTTCTTCATCTTTTTGCAGTCGACCCCCTAACGTGTTTTGTATTTTTCCTGTCTTTTCAAAAGAAAAAAATACATAAATCTTCTTATGTATATAAAAGTACAATTACACTCAAAAAACTCTTGCCAATAAATTACATTATCCAAGAATTAGTGTTATTGTCTTTTATTAGGTGAAAGGAAATTTTTATAGTTTTCCATTTTAATAGTTTACAGTTTTACAAATTCTGATACAACAACTTTTATATAAATGTTACTGACTAAACTCGAAGTGCATTTAAAACTGTTTAAATTATTATTTCAAGTATCTTCTACCAACTTAATTTCGTTGAGTGTAATAATAGAAAAATAACTTTATTGCAACTTGATGCTACTGCTGTTTTTACAGCTAGATTGTGGTAACAGCTATGACTAAATAAAAAGCAGAATGAATACTTAGAGAAGCATAACAAAAATATCACACTTAATATCCAGAAATTTAGAATATACCTTTATTTAAAATTTATAATTTTGAATGGTACAAGTATACTAATGAAAGGATGATTTCATTACCATTACATTGATTTCAATGGTAATATAATAATAAATTTTCATTATTATTTTTTTAGTTAATGATAATGATTTGAGGATTTAATTTCATTGATTAATGAAAATGAATTTATAGTAATTTAATATGCTAAAGTCCCAAAGCTTATTTAACAAATTGTGAAAAACATTCTGCTGTAGGCTTGTCCCTATCCGGATTTCATTTCTGCCCAAGGAAATCCTCAGGGGACTTTGTTATTAGAATTTCTAGAGAAATTTGTTATGTTAAATCACAAACTCAATGAGAATTTCTTGCCCTCGTCTAGGAGCGTGATTCATAATTTAAAATATCAAAGAAAAAACAACAACAAATTATTATGGCTTTGTCACCTTCCAAATTGGCTTTGTCACCTTCCAACTACTACTCTGTTTTTTTCACAGACCTAGCAATGTAGTGACGTTTATTCAAGTAATCAACAATAGAAAATCATATGTTTTCTATTAGTGTCAGTTACATTTAAATTTGCACAAGCACCTGCATATTTGTTATTTTAAATTTATTTTCATCGAGATAAACATTAATTGCATTTATAGTAATTAAATGTGCTAAAGTCCCAAAACCTATTTAAATTGTGAAAAACAATCTGCTGTAGGCTTGTCCCTATCCGGATTTCAGTCCTGCCCAAGGAAATATTCAGGGGACTTTTTAAATTCTATTAGCATTAATAATGAATCAATTAAAAAAATAAGTATCATTCAAAACTACCCAGGTAGAAATTTGGGATGGTACAAAAAACGAAGAGTTTTCAAAACGTTTGTTTTTGATGGTACTAAAATAAAAGCGTTTCCAAAGCGATAATTGCAAATAATACGAAAAAAAAAGCATTTAAAAAACATTATTTTGGATTGCTATTCGAACGTTCGGACAAAGTATTTAGGAATACTTTTTATACAAAACTTACAAATATTTGTGAAATAAAAACACTGTAAAAACATTGGTTCAAAGCGTTTTTCCAACGTTTGTAAGAAGTACTTAAGAAGTTCTTATCGTACAAAATTTACAACGGTTTATAAAATAAAACCAATGTAAAACCATTGAGTTAAAGCGTTTTTCTAACATTTGCCAATAGTACTTTAGAAATACTTTTTTTTTGCGATTGCAGCTGTTCTCTCTGTTATAATGTCAAACGAGTTGCAACAACAGTTTAGTGGATGCGGAAAGCCAAATAAGGGTGTAGGCAAAGAAAATTTCAGTTCAACCCAAGTATATGAAGAATTAAAGGGTAATAAGTACATAACTTGTGAAAAAAGTATTTTTTTACAACATTTATTTTCTACAGATTTTTTATTACATCAGTTTGAAACTGAAACACCATCCAAAATTTTGACACAGACAAGCCGCTGGTTGGCGACTGCTAAGTACAGAAACTGCTCAAAACAATCTATTTTCAATCAAATTTTTCTTTCGAGCGTTTTGACAATGTTCAAAATTACAACCCTCAAAGCGGTTATCATTTGGGTCGTTTTCATAACGCTTAATAACTGTAAGCCAAAATGTTCTGCAAATACTTATTTAACGATTGAAAAAGCATTTCAAAAATTTTGTTTTGCAATGTTTTGAGAACGTTATAAAATACCATCCTCAGACCGTAAATTTGGGTTATCATTTTGCACATTCTCAAAACGCTTTAAATTTGTAATTTGGTATGTTCTGAAAACGCTTGTACCATCATGAAAAATGCTTTTAAAACGTTTTAAAGATTGTATTTTTCTACCTGGGTAGTCTTTTAAAGTTGTGAAAAATCGCTCAAATCAGGGGTGGATAGACCTCGCTCAGACTCATGCTAATTTGAAATAAGATATTAATTTTCGGTCTGATTTGTACACACAGAGAAATAAAGTGACAACCGAATTGAAAAGTGTATTTTCATGGCAACAACTTATAAATTCAGTACGTACAACGATATTTACATTAGATTTCAGAATATTTTTGGTGTTGGAACAAAAATTCAGTTGAATGAACCAAACTTTGTAATGTAAAAACTAATGTTCAGTTGTACCAAACGACTGATATTCGTTATAACCGAATTTGAGTCCTAGAACCCAATTTTCAGTTGGCAAATAGCTAAACTTTTCTCTGTGTGTAACCAAGAAAGTTGAACCAAATGGAACGATTGAAACTGGAACACTAAACACAAAACGGACAACATGTTTGCTCCTCAGAGGTATTAATTAACCCTGATACTACGAATGGGCAATAATTTTTTTTTGGAACAACCACAGGGTGTCTTAATTATTTGTTTACCAATTTACTGAAGTGAAAATTCAAATTTAAGCACTTCGAAAATGGAAAGGAACATTGGGCCAAAATGGAACGTAATGGAATGGAACGAGGAGCACGTGGAAACCGAACACTTAACATGTTAGCACTATCGGTATGTGTTGCTAAGGTCAAATTATAGAAAAACCTTGTCCGCTTTTCGATATCTTGCTTAGTTTTAAATGGCCGGTATCTCAAAAATTAAACGAGGAAGTTCAAAATGTTTGCTGCATAGGAGTATTAATACATTTTACTAATACAAATAGGCTAGGTCCGCTGAAGATCTCGAGGATTCCATTTTTTACAAAGCGGGTACAGGGTGTTTTTTTCTTTTATTTTTAATATAAATTTAGATACTTTGATAAAACAAAGTTCGTTCCCAGTTCAATACAATTTCGTTACCTGTAACTAAAGTTCCGATTCAACTCGTTCTCCCTTCCATATCACTCTATATGTTTAGTTTTTAAAATCCTCTTATTCTCAGTTCCCAATATGAAGCTTTCCAAAATCAAGCATTGCTTGTTTTATTCCATATCGCTTCAATTTAAAAAAAAAAAATTATTTAAAAAAAATATGTATTTTTACATTCTAACCCTGTTTTCAACACTGGATTTTTTTTATAACCAAATGGCTTTTTAGCAATTGTAATTAGTTTTTTTTTTAGTGTCTTCCATTATCATTAATAATGGTTTTTCTAATGGAAAATATTTCATTATCATTAATTTTTTTGTTTTCAACCAATCAAAATGCTTAAAATAAAACCGACTTAGAAATAGAGCATTCTAGTTTATACACTCATAAAAATAAACCTGTAAAAATAGAAAAAAAAAAACAACTTAAAATTAGTGAAAAATGAGCTTGCAGAAAAATTTGCCAATATTAGCATATTTATATATTTATGTTAATAAAAGAATAGCAAAAATAAATGTATTGAGTTTGCAAATATTTAGTTAAATTTTTGTTAATTAAAAGTAACAAAATAATATGCTGAAATCAGCAAAACAATTTACTAAATATTTGTAGACCAAAAATAATTAAAAAATGTGAAAATTTCAAGGTTCTTTTTTAGTTTTTTTTAATGCGAATAACAGTCTGCCCTTATGGAATCAGCAATCTGCAATTTTTTAGCCATAAATTTTGTTGATTTTTGCAAAACACTAAATTTTGTTAATATTACAGATTTTGTTTGCTATTTTAAGTCCACAAATATTTTGAAAAGCTTCGCTAATTTTACAGAGTAAAATGCTATTCGCAATTAACTAAAATTCACATCGAATATAAACAAAATTTTGTAAATTAAACGCATTTAAATACTTTGGCTGTTCTTATTTTATTAATATTTAGCACAAAAATATTTTAACTGTAGTAGATTTTGCATGGTAATTTTTACTTTTTTAGCAGCTTTTTCTGCTATTTGCCAAATAAAAAATGTTTGTGTTTTTAGAAGCAGGATCAAATAAATCCGCAGATATAAGTGCTTAGTATTACATTACACTGAAAACCCGCCATAGAAACAATTAATTTTAGTATGCAAATAAACAACAACATTTTTAGCTTACTGCTTTCCCTTACAATGGTGCAGGTTACCTAACCACTTACAAGCATGCAGGTTGTAATGCAGAAAGTTTTATATCGTGGATTATAAACGATCTGTACCTCTTTACAAGGTAATTTCCGATTGTGTTTGGTGTTTTCGAGTATGTTTTTAAAAACTATAAGTCATTTAACAGCTTTCAAAGGGAAAGTACGCGGTGCGTTAAAAAAATAAATTAAATAATTTTATTAATAATTACACAATTAAAAACAAATAAATCGCCTGGTATTGACGGGCTTTCTAATCGTTGTCTAAATCAATTGCCTTTCAAGGGTATACAATTAGTTTGCCGTATTTATAACTCATGTTTAAATCAATGCTACCTCCCTGTAGTTTGGAAGTAGTCAAAAACTATTGCAATTCCCAAAGCAGGTAAGGACTGTAGCTGTCCAGAATCTTATCGCCCCATTAGTCTGCTTTACATGTTAAGTAAAATATTAGAAAAAATTATAAAAGAAAAAATAGTTAATTTCATTGATGATAATATCATTTTACGAGTACCACCACAGCAGTTTGGCTTCAGAGCACAACACAATACTATACATACTGCCTCTTGTGAGAATACAAAATATTATTTAAAGTAATTTTAACTGTGGTAAATCCACTGCAATGGTCCTACTGGATATTAAAGCAGCATTTGACACCGTATGGCACGATGGCCCTATACACAAAATATTGGCAATGGATATGTCTATTTTCAATTTATTTTTGATCAATGGTGATAATCTTTAACTTCGAGCACATATATTAGTTCTCATTTAGTGAGAAAACTAATTTATATGAATGTTTGATGTTTTGCATGGGATTGTCACCTCTTTCAAAACGTGTTCAGATGATGGAAACCTATAAAATTCCCGAAATAGATCTATCAACACATTCCCGATAGTGGAAAAAAAACTATAGATTATTTATTAGGACAATATTCTAACAAAGAAATATAGAGTATGGCCTCGAACGTGAATAATTTTCATTTTCATTGCACAATTAAAGTTCGACAAAACATAATTTTTGAATAAAAATTATATCAAACTCATATATTATTACTTGGTATATTAATATTTAAGATGAAAAATTGTGCAGATTGATCTCTTAACTTTAAATTAATAAATAATTGTGAATATGTATAATATAATTTTCAATAAATGGTTAAAAACAAAAAATCAACAAAGAAATCGTTTTATTAATATGTCTAAAATTTTAACAACAAAAAATTAATATCTGTAAAAAGTTATGTAAAATAAATTATATAATATTGATATTATTACTTTTAATCGTAATAATGTAGACATGAAATATGATTTTACTGAAAAATAAGAAATCATACCTTTTTATAAGCTCTAAAAACCGCGCTTATTTTGCCCAAAAGTAATGCCTCCAAGTGGGAATTCACCATATAAAAATCATGGCATATTTAAGCAGGTTTGTAAGGGATTACTCTTGGCTTACTCCCTTATAAACCTGCTTGCAGGTAAGCTAGGTTGCACAGGTTGCTTTGAGTGTAGGTCTTTTTAGAAACGTAAATCTTGCATTAGTCCTTAGAAAATTTTGTTGCCTTTAAAGGACATTTTATTTTAATACTTATGCTAGTTTTGCATTCATCTCTTTAAGTAGCTTTCTTGTAGTATATAAATATATTTTTTTTGCAATGATTATACGGCACTTTTCTGAGAAAAAGAAACAGAACTGACTGCAGTACTTTATTTACCCACTGTTGTCATAACATTGTACACTCACAATAGTCTTTTGCTCTCATATATAAACCCATTTACAGCAAAAGATGACAAACGTTATAAAAACTCAGATCATAAACTTTTCTATTATATAATGGTAGCAGCAATATAACTTTACACACAAAGTGCTAATATAACATATAATTTTCTTTATATATTGTACATATTTTCTTACCGCTAAGAAATTTATAATATTACCAAAAATGTAATTTTATAAAAATGTTCTCTAAAATGTTTATTGCATGATTATATATTGAGGGTATCATTAAATTATATTATAAGTGATATTTTATTAAAGCTAAATTCGCATCGTTTGTGTTTTTTTTTTTTTGTACAATTTTAACACTTATGCTGCTCGATTGTGACTAGAAAAGAAGCTAATACCGCATTGTGTTACCGAAGAAATATCTAGCTGGACATAAGTTAGAAAAATTTTAACTTAGGAATATCACAAAATGGGGGTTTATGAATAATCAAGACCATGTTTTAAAGCCATATACGTTTAATTAGTTTTTTACTTCAGACCATTAGTTTTGCCGTAGCATGGCTAGAAGTATAGAGTTTGTTTGCAGAAATTTTATTTTTCACCAAAGTCCTAATTTGACACTTATTTCAAAAGTTTGTTACACATTTATTATTACCTTAAATTAATTGTTAACGAAATATAAAATAAGTTCTAATGTTGAAATGTGTTAAAAATGTTAATGTTTCTTTGATCTTCTTTTATTTAATTCTTCTTATTTAAAAACGAGCTTAAGATCGTTTATTTATTAATTATAATTATTTATATTCAATATTTCGTCTCCACATTGGATGACTTCTTCAGGGAACAAAAAGTCACCAATGTGGAGACGAAATAAATAATTATAATTAATAAATAAATGATCTTAACCTCGTTTAAAATAAGAAGAGTTGAATTATTTTAGCGATATGTCTTTTAATAATTTGTTTGTATAAATTCCATTTTTTGCGCTTAAAAGCAAACTCTAAATCCAATACAGTTTTTGAAACTTTTCCAATTTTCCAAGGCAAGCCAAATACCTTTATTAGTCATCATTGGTTACAAATTTCTAACAATGTTTTAGACAATCTTTCTAAGATCACGGTCCTATATGATTTTTGTCTCCTGTTGTCAGCAACATATTCTGTACTGCTTTTGGTGAAGAAAGACTTAGGAAAAAACTGACGACATGACAAATATCAATCTGGTCCGAAAACCGAATCTTGCTGGACAAAAATTTTTTATGGCAATTATTTATATTGTTCCTATTGAATTTATCTCTCAAGCGTTGGGAGATTTTCGTATAACCAAATGGAATCCAAAAGTTGAAAGTACCGAATAAAAAAGGCAGCTTTTTTCAAACGATTTTTTAAAAGTTTTCATCTTTGCGTAACTATAACAATCCGAAATATTGACTTATGTCCTTAAAATTTTGCACTTCTACTAGTTAAAGTGTTGTTAGTCCAAATTTATTACCGGCTTTTCTAAAATATAAAAATTGCGAAATTTATTGAAAAATAAAATAAGTTTTTACGAATTTAAATATTTTGGACATTATCCCATATATTTGGAAGCCTGAACTATAATTTACAATCCGTTTAAAAACTTAAAATCGCTCAAGTGTTGAATAACTTTTGTTTCTTTTAGTCTGTGAAAACTTTAGAAATAGTTTTATAACAATAAGTTCAGAATATTGTTGCTGTTTTCCAATATCTAAAGATTGATATTGGATGTACTCTACCAGACCTAAAACTAACACTAAGTCGCTGTTCAAGTATATTTTCACCGTAGCATAGTGATATTAAAAAAAAAAACTTGTAGAATAAAATAAAAAAAATAAAAATTACCACTAAAATCAGCATTTTTATGGTAATTTTCAAAACTTGAATTATTTTTTTTTCGGTTTCTGCAGTCTAATTGTATTTTATCTATTTGAAATACTTGATTTCTTATCTTTAGTTAGCTAGTTAATTATAAATTCTAGAACATGCTGCGTGACCGGTACAAACAGGAACGATTTGAAAGAACCTATATAACATTGTTTTAAATTTCTCTCCAGATTTTTCGGTTAATTTAAATACGCTTTAATGGCTTAAAACAGTTCTGTGCATGACAACAGCAAAGAAATAACATTTTTGTTGCCCAAAGTTATTATTTCAAATTAAACCATTTCCAAACAAGAATTCAATCCCTTATGCTGTGAAAATCCTTTTATAAAATCATTCGAAAAACTGAGTTTTACACACTTTTACAGTAAATAAAACGCCATAATAAATACGTATGAATCCAGGGATGGATAGTATAATTGTACTTCTTATGATCGTATATATATGAAACTATTTTGATAGCGTGGTAATTTTGGTACGCATGTTGTAAAATATAGAAATACATCAAGAGTTCTTTGATAAATCACATTAATAGGGGTTTAAGCTTTATTAATTTTTAGTATACACATATTCAATGTAGCCTTATCACACAATCATATTCAGTTTTTAAAATTTTCTAAAACTCGCGATTTTTTTCACTGTTTTGTTTTTCAAAAATATTAAAAAAATCCCAAAAGTATGTAACTTTGAAGAACTCAATTGTTGAATTTCTTTGATTCGAAAAACATTTAAATCACAAACAAATTAATTTTATATCAAAATGTTAAGTTTTCGATTGATGCATATTTAAAAAATTAAAAGGAGAGAACAATTTCGAAAATATATCTCGAAATTGCATTTGCATCAAAAATGCATTTGTTTTAATGTATTTTTTATTGCATGAATGTAATATAAGACTACATGAGAATAGAGTGCAAATACGAGGGCGGATCAATAAGTCCGTGACTTTTTGAATGAAACACAGTCTTTTTTTGCAAAAAAAAATATTATTTTTCAACATAATCTCCTTTTAGCTCAATACACTTAGTCTAACGTTTCTCCAATTTTTGTATCCCTTCCAAAAAATAGGATTTTTCGAGGTCCATAAAATAGGCATTTGTTTGATCAATAATTTCATCGTTGGAGCTAAATCTCTTTCCACCGAGTCATTTCTTTAGGTTTGGAAATTGGAAATAATCAATAGGGGCTCAATCCGGAGAATATGGCGGATGAGGCATCAATTCGCAGCCCAATTCATGGAATTTTTCCATTAAGAATGCACTCGTGTGCACCCGTGCATTATCTTGATGAAAAAGAACTTTTTTCTTGGAAATATAGGGTCGTTTTTTTAAATCCTCGTTAAATCGGTCCAATAAGTTGACATAACATTCGCCGATTATAGTTTTTTCCCTTTTGAAGGTAATCGAATCGATCAAGTAACTGTTTCAATCACCTTATTGGCCGACAAACTTTCCTTGGCCTTCTTCGGAGCCGGTTCATCCGGAGAAACCCACTGTTTAGACTGCTGCTTGCTCTCCGGAGTGTTGTAATGGATCCATGTTTCATCCGCAGTTGCCGCAAAAATTTATTCGAATTGAGGTTAAACAACTCCAAACCATCCTTTGAAGTTGTCACACGTTTACGCCTATGGTCAATTGAGAGCAACGCGGCACCCATCTTGCAGACAGCTTTCTTAAACCCAACTGATCATTTCAAATCGAAACCACACTGCCATATGAAATGCCTTTGGCATCAACAATCTCACGCACTTTTACTCTTCGATCGGCCAACACCATATCGTGGATTTTTTCGATATTTTCGGGTGTATAGACCTCAACGTTCAGCGTCATTTGTACTTGTGCGACCACAACGAAAGTCAGTAAACTACATTTTTACCATTGAAATCGATAGTGCAGAGTCCTCATAGTATTTATCAAGCTTGTCCTTGGTTTGATTGACGGTTTTTTCGCAAAAAATAATGTTTAACGCGCACTCGAAATTCACTTTGAAAAAATCCACGAAATTGACTGTTTTGAACAGCTGTAAATGACGGAACTTGCTCAAAATTTGACAGTAGTCTATTAACAGGTAGTACTTGATAGGAGCAGTGTTACATTTCATATAACCGCTAGGGAAGTTCGAAAAGTTACGGACTGATTGATCCGCCCTCGTATAATGCTTTTCAAAGTTATATGGGGAACTTTAAAAATTTTCAGTGTGGTAAAATATTATATTTTTTGTTTGACATGCATAACGTTTTTTGTGTATGTTAGCCGATGTTTAAGCATGCTAAATCTATTCTCGCTAATAATTTATATTTAATGGTGCAAAAATTATGTCGGTTTTAAGTTTCAAGCTAATAAAAAATATAAATATTTTTAGTTTAGCTTAGTGGAAAATTACACTGTGGTGAATCTGCCGATTTTAATGAAACTTAAATATGTTTTAAAGGAAAAACAAAAGATTAGACACTTATTTTTTTTTTTTTTTTTTTTTGAGCGCATTTACAATTTTATTGGTTAAAAAGTTTGGTCATACCCTGAGCCTCACCAGAATATACTTTTGTAAAAGTTTTAAAATCACATCAGGTTTTTCAAGATACCTTAGCATAAACTTTAAAGATACCCCGTCTTTCACCATATTCGAGACGCTATAACAGCGCCAATTCACCTTTATTAATAAAATTTCTTATGTCGTCTGAAATTGTTGCCTTCAAAATACACGTTTAACCTATGATACATATTGTTATATAGAGATATTTTCACCTAAAATTTGAAAAAATAACACTGATTCATGGCATTTTTGCTATGACTGCAAAAAATTAGATTTTTTGCTATTTTTCAGGTTTATTTTGAAGCAAACTTATAAGAGTCTTGAAGTCATATTTTCCATAAACATGCTTTTTGACCTGTTCAGATATCTCTTCTATTTGCTGAGATTTCGTCGGTTGAAATTTATTAATATGATGTGTTTGATTTTTTCATACAACCACCCTCAGTCGAACCCAGAGTCGCATATTGACTACATTTGGATTCTTTTAAGATGTTTTCATAATTATAAATATTCTATTGTTTTTTTAATATTTTTTTGTAACCTTGAAAGTTTTCATCAAGCAGATATATGGAAATTATTTTTCAGTGAATATTTCAATAAAGTGTTTCCAGTTTTTGAATAATTATTCGAAAACGCGACTGTTTTACATTCATTGAATGTCAAAAAGTAAAATTTTTTAAATGGTTCCTACCAATAGCAAAATAATTTAGCACGACTCATAAAAAGTACGTGTACTGGATTTCAAAAATAATATGGATCAATTAATGCAAAATCTTATAAAAAAAAAAAACGTTTGGCTGTCAAAAAAATTGTTTCTACAAAATCAGAACATCCATTTTCCTTCTCTGGTATTAATACCTCGTTTTTCGCAATAACTTAATACATGTCGGCTTGAAAAAATAAAGAAGTTTTTTTTTATATTTTTACATCTTAAAGCAAAAAATAAAACAAAAATAATATTGTTTACTACATATTTGAAAGCTTTGCAACAAGCACCATATGGGTACCATAACCAAAAATCTCTTTTATATACAAGATTTTTTAGTTTTGTTTCCATTGTTAAGGCAGCAGTCGCGGATCCAGTAAAAGGTTTGGGGGGGAGGTAACTTAGAGTTATTTTAATGAATTTTGTAATATTTTTTACATTTTTATATTTAAAAATATCATTTTGGGGAGGAAATTTCGATTTTCCCTCCCCGTGGAACCGCGTCTGTAAGGCAGCTATGATGGGTTTGTTAATGCAGCTTTTGTACACTTAAAATATTATGTAGGTAAAGACCACTGCAAATGATATTAAAATCAAATTAAATTTAACTTGAAAAAAAGACAACAAACATTTCATTAAATTCAACTAACATTGTCATTTGTGTTTTACTGTTCAAAAAATAAACCACAAATGTGAAAAAAAATTAACCACACATGTAGTAAAAAATAAACACCCTGGTAAAAATAGTTATATATAATATGATTAAGTCATATCCCACTCTGAATGGAGTTACATTACGGCTTTTATAATTATAATCAAATACACTGTATAATTTTATTGAGAGAATTTTGTATATGATATTATTATATGTCTTCAAATCTTACTCCATATGTAGCTCCATATGTAACTACATAAGCCATATAATAATAATCCAAATATAGATTTTAGATTTTTAGATTAGATTCTTTATTTTTTCAAAATCATTGCAATAATTTATTTTATTAATATGTAAAACTTACATTTTTGTTTTATAAAGAAATTTACGGCATGGTTTAAGAAAACCTTTAGCCGGAAGTTGAATTTTACTATTTTTTAAAAATTATATTCTCTTATTAACATAGATCTATATCTTAAGGCATCTTTAACAAAATAATATAGGTTTAGCCAATTATTATCTTCAGCACCGTTTAACACAAGTACTATTACTTCATCGTTGAGCCAAAAACTACCAAAAAATCTATTTCTTATATTCTTGAGCACAGGGCATCTGCCTAGGAAATGTTGAAGTGTTTCTACTTCATTCATATTACACATGGAACAAAATCGGGCATTACCAACTCTGAATTGGTTACCATTTAACCATAAAAGATCACCCCTCGCCTTCATTATATAGCTTATTTGGAGCAAATTATAACGTTCTGTGCAATACTCAAGACCTTTAGAAAAATCCAGGTTTTTATACACTCTCAGTTGACTTTCCAGTGCGTTTTTAACATAATCTTGCTGTGTTTTAATTTTCATTGCTTTTACCAAATCAAAAAATGGTACACCAAGCGTCTTTGCTCTGGTTCATGTATATGCTCTCAGTATTGTACTCCCATAACCGATTTTTTAAATAGTTATACCAATAAATTGTTTTTTTCTAAAACTTGCATGGATAGTTTATCAGGTGATCTATTGCTTCCATACTCAAAAATTGTTTTAGCTATGTATTGGAGATGCAAGATATATGTATAAAAGTGACACTCTTCTTGTCCAGTTTCCAACATAATCACATAATTTGGTGTGTTATCTCCTAACCTTAAAACTCTTTTCGAAAAATATCTTTGTAGCTTGTCTATTTTACCAAACCAAGAGAAATCCCATACTTGGGCACCGTAGGATTTTACAATACATGTTGCGAGAAAGACATTCCAGGAGATAGTTTTACGCCTAAGTACTTATACTGTGAGACAGTTCTTACATTAGCGCCGTTAAATGTCCAATTTTCGTTCGATGAGACACTTCCTACTTTTCTAAATATCATTATCTCTGATTTGGATAGATTTACCTCCATACCCCATGTTTTACAGTATTTTTAAAGGTTGTATATCATTTGTTGTCGAGTGTTAGATTTTTCAGCTAAAATGACAATGTCATCCGCATACATCAGGAAGCGTACATTAACATCACCAATAAACATACCTTCACCCAGCTGGTCATGCATATCATTTAAGTACATCGCAAAAAGTAAGGGCGACAGCAAACAACCTTTCTTGACTCCTGAACATGTTCAAAAAAGCTGGATAACTCAGATCCCGTCCACACTGCAGCTTTAGTGTTTTGATATATATTTTCTATGAAAGTAACCACTTTTAAAGACATACCCATCTTTTGGAGCTTATATATTAAAAGTTTTCTTGGAACACGATCGAAAGCAGCCTTAAAATCGACTAAAAAGGCATAAACTCGTTTTTTTCAGGAAAATTTTATATGAACAATCGTTGAAAGATTATGTATGTTGTCTATTGTTGAATAACCTTTTCGAAATCCTGCTGGATATTCATTAAGTATGTGATTATCATTAACCCACTCTGTAATTCTTTCATTAATCGCACCCATCAGTATTTTCGCTATACAATTCATGAAAAAAATGCCTCTGTAATTACTTTCTTGATTAATATCACCTTTTTTGTAGATTGGGAATATGATACTTTACTGGAATACTTCATACGATCCAATTCCATTTAATAATTGAGTAAATGTCTGTGCTAACGCTTTTAAAAAATCATCACTTGCCTGTTTATAAAACTCATAGGGTATTCGATCATTTCCTGGCGCCTTATTTGGCTTAGTCTTTTCACGCTGAACTCTTATTTCTTCAACTGTAAATGCTCTATCAAGACGCTTATTTATATTTAAGTTTGCAGCATAAAGTACGTCAGCAGATGTTACAGCTGGATTAATGCCCGTAATTTCAAGCAATAGATACCTACCGGTGCTTAGATACCTACCCGATTTTGTTCGTGTACACGGTAGGTATCTAAGCACCGGTAGGTATCTATTGCTTGAAATTACGGGCATAAGCAAATTTTTAAAATATTCACTAAATGTGTTAGCATTTAAACTACCAATAATGTTACTTTCCTGTTGTCTTATCTCCTTTGCCAAAGTCCAACATTGCTTACTATCTTGTACCGTATTTAGCTTTCGTTCGATCTGTTTAAAATACTCAATCCAAATATAATCCAAATATATGCAAAGATTGATATATGGTCCCATGCTAATCCTTACTAAACTATATGTGAAATCATACAGAAAATATTTTGCTTATGATTATATACAGCATTATATATAATACCACACATATTTTGGTAAAGTTCAATATCAAATTAAGTTTTCTGCAAGTTAGGACATTATTACATATGGCTTCACATAAAACCATATTAATTTTATAACGAACTCATTTCCAAGTGATTTCTTTTATATAATTTCAAATTAAAAAATATTTATATTTTTGAAACACTAAATTTATTCTACATAATTTTTAAAAATTTCGTAATGTTTTATTAAAAAAATTGATATCTTTAAAATTGTTGATTTCTAGAACTTTTAATTTTCAACTTAAATACGTTTAAACATAACTTCAAGTTACAGAAAGCATACTTTCCATTGGCTAAAATTTTATCTTTATAATTAGATAGAATTTAATGTCTCGAATATGGACAAATCTCGGAAAAAATTGTATTACATTATATCTAATTTGATATAATTAGAAACGTGTAGATGACTCCCCTTTCGGACTAATTTCTATGTGTTTATATATGTGAACTTATACAATTAGATATAATTACAGCCATGGACATTAAATTAGCACAAAATCACTGTAAGTTTTGATTGTGTTATCTTTCTAATTTTTTGACTAATTACACCAACTGTTTTGTCATTCACTGTTGCATTGGAACAATTGGCTTCTGTTTAGCAAAAAAAATACCGTTATTATTCTTTCTTTTTCTATTTTGATTTCTAATTTTGTGATTAGCTGAGTTTGGCTTGGACAGTAAATTAGCACAACGTGTGTAGAAGTGTTATTAAAGTTTTTTTTCGCGTAATTTCTTTCATATTTCAAATTTTTTTTATTTTGTGTTGTTTCACATAACTTTTTAAAAAATATGGGACGTGGAAAAGATTGCACGCCAAAGAAAAACTAGTTATAGCAAACATGTTGAAAGATGGAAAAAAGCCACCTGAAATTGCCGGAATTTTGCATCGCTCGCGAAAAATAATTTATAATGTGATTAATTCCAATAAAACAAACTCAGTTAATGAAACAGAAAACAAAAAAAAAAGATGCCACGTGTCAAAAAAACAACCTAAGGAGTGGACCGTGCTATTGTCCGAAAGTCAAAAAAGGACCCCTTCATGTCATCACGCGAAATTGCGAACGAAATTAACTCTGATTGAATGACGCTCAACTGTTTGGACGCGCAAACCGTAAGAAGCCACTCCGATCAAAAAAAAAAAATAATATTGCAAATCGTTTATTGTTTGCTCGCACCCATATGTCTATAGATCTCTCATTCTTGAAAAAAGGAGTGATGAAACCAAGGTGAATCGAATGGGACCTGACGGTAGAGTCTTTGTTCATCGATCAAAATGACAGGCATTGATTCCGCGCTATACTCAGAAGACCATGAAGCATGGTGGAGGAAACATCATGGTATGGGGATGATTTTTTCTAGCACGGTGTGGGCCCTATTGTGAAAGTAAATGGAAAAATGGACCAGTATCAGTATCTGGACATTTTTAAGAACCAAATGGAACCTTACGCTTTTGAATACATACCAGTTTCATGCACGACAATGACCCCAAGTACACGTAGAAGCTTGTGAAGGAGTGGTTTTCTACAGAAAATATACAAGTTTTAAGCTGGCCGGCCCAAAGGCCTGACTTCAACTCGATCGAAAACCTCTGGAACGATGTGAAATGTGCGATTGCTAAACAAAAGTACAAGAACTTGGATGATCTTTGGACTGGAATACAGAATGCTTGGTACTCAATTCCCCAAGAGCGTTTCCAGAATTTAATTCAAAGCATGTCCCGTAGATGCCAAGCGGTACTTGCAAATAAAGGTTACAGTATTAGATATTAATCAGGTAAACTATAACCATTCATATTTTTATTGTTTTTTAAAATATATCCTTTTTCTTTTTGAAATTTCAATATGTGCTATTTTAATGTCCAGCTATAAGTTGGCGGATGAGATATTTCTAGCATTAATGATCAGACAATTGGATTTTGGATTGGAATTGGAAATGTCCTATTTTCCCTCCCCTTTGATCATCGCATGATAAAATGAACGTAAAATCGTAATACAGTAATTTAATGTGTTTTTTTTTTTATGAACTACAAATGTAGTCAAAAATATGATTCTACAAATTACTGTTTTTTCACTTAAAAATAAAATTACTATATTACAACTCAAACAAATACAAATATTTACAGCAGAAATTCCTTGAGTGTACGCAAATACACATAGATGATTTTAACACATTCATTTTCCCTACAATCGGTATAAGTTTTTCGGTAAATGCAACACATTTTAATTAATTTTTCTATTTTTCGGTCAATATTTACTTTTTTTTGGTCTTAAATTGAATCAAATAAAATGAATAAGAGTGATATTGTTTATTTCATATATTGAAAATATCATTTATGCGCCACATGGCTCATGCCACTTTAACAAATTTTTTGGAATTAACTCAGCGATTTCTTTCTTAGTGCGATTGCAATGAAGTTTTGAACAGGCATAAGTAACGTAATATCGAGCTTTACACTCAAAAAAAAATCAGTGCAGTCAGTAAAATCTTTTGCTGAGTCAGAGAAATTTTAGTCAGGAGGGTGCTTGCAAACTAATTGGTAATGTCAGCAAAAGTTTTGATAACATTTAGTTGATTAAATTTTAAAAAATCCTTGCTAAAAATTAATAAAATTTTTGCTGAATATTAGTAGGCTGGAAACAACTCCAACAATTTGTAGAAAAATTATATTTATTTGCTCAAAAACCTAAAAAAAAATTTTGATTCTTAAAAAAAAAATGTATATACATTCAAAAATATAAAAATGTCTATATATTGACGACATGAATTAATTTAATACGAGGGCGGATGAATAAATTTTTGAATGAAACACATTTTTTTTTTTTTTGCAAAAAAAAAAATAATTTTTCAACATAATCTACTTTTAGCTCAAGACACTTAGCCCAACGCTTCTCCAATTTTTGTATCCCTTCCATAAAAATAGGATTTTTCGAGGTCCATAAAATAGGCATTTGCTTGATCAATAATTTCATCGTTGGAGCTAAATCTCTTTCCACCGAGCCATTTCTCTAGGTTTGGAAATAGGAAATAGTCACTGGGGGATAAATCTGGAGAATATGGCGGATGAGGTAACAATTCGTAGACCAATTCATGGAATTTTACCATTGAGACTGCACACGTGTGCACCCGTGCATTATCTTGATGAAAAACATTTACCTTAGCCTTCTTCGGAGCCGGTTCACCCGGAGAAACCCATTGTTTAGACCGCTGCTTGGTCTCCGGAGTGTTGTTTCATGTTTCATCCACAGTTACAAAACGCCGCAAAAACTCATTCTAATTGCGGTTAAACAACTCCAAACAATCCTTTAAAGTTGTCATACGATTACGTTTATGGTCAATTGAGAGCAAACGCGGCACCCATCTTGCAGACAGCTTTCTTAAACCCAACTGATCATTTAAAATCGAAACCGCATTGCCATATGAAATGCCTGTGGCATCAACAATCTCACGCACTTTTATTCTACGATCATCCAACACCATATCGTGGACTTTTTGAGATTTTCGGGTGAATTGACCTCAATTGGCCGTCCAGAACGTTCAGGGTAATTTGTACGTGTGCGACCAAAACTAAAGTCAGTAAACCACATTTTTACCATTGAAATCGATGGATCAGAGTCCCCATAGTATGTATCAATCTTTTCCTTGGTTGGATAGACGGTTTTTTCGCAAAAAATAATGTTTAATGAGCACTCGAAATTCACTTTTTTAACGCAAAGTAAATTACGGAATTTGCTCCAAATTTAACAGTAGTCTATTAAGAGGTGGTACTTGATGGGAGCAGAGTTGCATTTCATATAACTGCGATGGAAGTTCGAAAAGTCACGGCCTTATTGTTCCGCCCTCGTGTCTGAAAATATATAGAAACAATTATATATAACATAAATAAAAATATATTTCAACTACTTACATCCATGGTTGTCTAAATGATGAGAACTTGAACGGAAGCCAAATCCGTAGATTTTAGAAACGACACAATAGAAAATAGCAAAATATGACATAAACATAAACAGCCCTTTTTTGCATATAGAGAAAATAAATATAAAAAATTACCTAAGATGTGTGTCCTTCTCTTTGGATTTAATATCTCTACCTAAAGATATATTTGTTTGTAATTTTTCCACAGCTCAGTTTTAGAAAGTTCATTTTCCCGGAAAGTTTGGTTTTAAAATGAGCAACATCGTTCTAGCAGTTTAAAAGTTATGAGTGCATTGTGATTTAGAAGATAGCTCTAAATTTTAAATACAAATTGGTGTATAATAGTATAGTTTCATGGTAGCCTATGGTGTATAAAATAGTATGCCAAAGTTTTTTACCCAACGATTAGAGGTGAATAATATTTTAAATTTACCTCCAATTTTTATTTTACACAATTTCTTTTATACTTCCAAAAAAATTTCACCTCAAAATTTTGTTTTCAACTCTAACATATTTTTTTTTTAATTTTTTTTGGTGTTTCATTTCTAAGGGTTCGTTGTGGAGGGTGTAAAGAAAAAATTTGGTATAACCAAATATAGTGCATGTAATTTAGAGGTTGACTTTAACTATTTCTTAATCTACTGAATGTACCATTTCCAATCTGAACTAAATGTATGTGCAGAAAAGGGAGGAAATCAAACTGAAAAAAGTTATTCACGGTTTTTAAAAAATTATAAGTAAAAATAAATTTTTTTTTATTTTTCTATTTTAGAAATGTTGAGAAGAAGAATAATGTTAAGAATTAATTCTCTAAAAACTTTAAACACTATTAATTTTTAAATCAGACGGGACTAGTTTCTGCCTTTTTTAATGGACAGGCGTCATCAGTGATTTTCCATTTAAATTGTATTATTATTTGTGTCTTATAATAGTCAGATTGTCTCTATATGATACAGCTTTAAGAATCAAACCTGCGCTCATCTTACATTGAAAACGTAACAATACTAAGTCATGACTGTTAGCGATCACACCCAAGTAGGGCCTCGAATGTAATGCAGCTAAATTGCAGTTTTTATTCCTATTAGCTTTTCTGTTATTGTATATTATACTCAGAAGTGACAACACTAACAACACAAATATTCTATTTTTAGATTTTTGTTTATTTTTCTAATCTTATCCGTCACTATTTTTGTTAAAATTGATATAAGTAAAAAACCAACTTGTGTACGTCTTATATGAACAAATTTCTCAACTCAGAGCTTAATTTTAATGATGATTAGGAATCTGCAATTGAAATAAAACAAATGAAAAATCTGTGGATTATAAAATATTCGCGTTTTTCAAACATTCAAAAAAAAAAAACTGATTTTTTGTGGTATTTTTTTAATTACCTGAAAACGATGTTATGGAAAAATCCAACTTAGTATAGTTTTTAATTATAGAAATTATAACAGAAATCCTTGCAGTTGAACTTAAATTTTAGCTTTTTATGGTTTTTATTTGTTAACAAAACTTTAGCTCACATAGAGGACATTCCATAGAAATATATCCATGCAAAAATAATTTTCACAGCGGCGATTACATAAAGACCACATAGTCAAGACCATATAGTTCGCAATGCTACTAGAGTAAATAGAGGTATCAGCTGGGGTCTCAACCAACAACTCGAGAACCTTGAGTACGCAGACGATATCTGCTTACTTTTCCACAGCTATGAAAATATGAAATCGAAGCTAAAGTGCCTCGAAACAGAGGCAGCAAAAGCTGGCCTGAAAATAAACATTGGCAAGAGTAAAGTAATGCGCTACAATACCCTGAACAGTTACAAATTTCGTATAGGAAATATGGAAATGAAAGAGGTCACGTCATTTTGCTATCTGGGTAGCATTTTAACATATACAGGTGGTTCCAGCAAGGATGTTGCGTATCGAATATCTAAAGCCAACCAAGCATTCGGTACCCTTCGGTCGATATGGAAATCTTCTGCATTAGCCAGGTAAACTAACATAAGCATCTTTAACTCCTGTGTCAAATCTGTGCTGCTTTATGCATGTGAGACGTGGAACACAACAGAACACGAGATAAACTCCCTACAAGTGTTTGTTAATCGATGTCTCCGAAGAATCCTAAAAGTTTTTTGGCCTAACACCATATCCAATGGAGAACTTTGGAGACAAACAAACCAGCGGGCAATCCATATAGAAATAATGAAACGCAAATGGTGTTGGATTGAACACACGCTGCGCAGACCACCAGGTGAAGTTGCTAACATCGCCATTGAGTGGAACCCACAGAGTAGGACGCGAAGAGTAAGCAGACCGTCTCACACATGGCGCCGTCAACTGAATATAGAAGTCATATCTACTGATCAAGGCTGGGGAGAAGTGAAGAGAATATCATCCAACCGGTCCGAATGGAATGAATTCGTTGTGGCCCTTTATTCCCAATAGGAACCACAGGACATAATATATATAATATTTAGTCAAATTTGAACACTTCTTTGTATGCCATTTTCCATTTTCGCTAATTTCGCAACTCCGTTTAAAATTTGGATATTCGTTATGTACGCCAAAAATATCCCAGGAAAAAATTACACATTCCAAAAAGAAGGTGATGCCCACACTTGCATACATATCTCATTGCCAAATTTAGTAACTGCAATACCAAACTCATTCCAACGATAGAGTCAAAAAAGCAAGTAGTATTGTAATCAATTCTTTAAATTTAAACCAGAAAGCATGAACTCAATAACAAAGTAATTATTTACTTAAAAGAAAATAACAATGTTATTAACTTATATGTATAACTTTTTGTACTCAGGAAGTAATCATATACTTTTTCTTAATAAAAGGACGTTATTGGAAGTAGTTCCTAATTTTTAAAAAAGAAGTTAAACAATTTTAAAGAATTTATCTCATGTAATTTTTCAAACAAATTTTATTCGCAGAAAAATAATACTAAAAACAGATATTGCATGTTGCCTAAATTTTGTTAAACTGTGGTTAGGTATAAATTAGGGAAGCGCACGTGAGCAGAAAATTGTGAGTGGAAGTTGAAATTACTGATGTTATAGTGAGTGAGTGTAAAAAAAATTTTCGGGGGTGATTGTGCGTGAGTCATATATTTGTTTTTCAATTTTGAATTGTTCTTTTTTTTTGAAAAATTTTTATTTTCGTGGTTTATAGCTCCAAAATTATGACAAACCCATGTTATCATAACAATTCGATGTTTCACTTTTTAGGATTTAATTTCCGTATGAGTTTTGATCGTTATATTTGAGTGACCTAGGAGAATCACGTGTGAGTAAAAGTTGAATTTACTTATGGAACTACTTCTTTTTTTTAAATGTAAGTACTTCTTAGTTTTTCTAGGGAACTATTTTTTTTTTTTTTTTGTGTAAGTACTTCGTAGTCTTACAATGGAACTATTTCTTTATTTAAAAATGTATGTAGTTCTTAAAAATATAAAGTAAATGGTTCTTCGGTAAAAAAAATAATCAATTCTAAAGAATCAATTATTTTAGTCTCACGCCCTGTTAAAAGAATCGAGTAGGTAATCTAGTAAGGAATGCGTTCTGCCCAAAATGCTTGATTACAAACCCGCTTAACTTTTTGGAAATTTTTTGCTGGGATATTAGATTTGGTGTGTCGCGATCATAATAATTATTTTTAATTTTTTCTCATTATTATTAATTTTTGATTGAAATAAAATAATAGAACAAGAACCACATTGACAATTCTATTTCGATCTGCGACCTCTAAACAAAACTGTTTTTGCAATTTTTATTGGCATACCATATTTGTTTTCCTAATGAGGGTTGTGGTGCCAATTCCAACTATTTTTTTTTTGACGACCTTTATGTACTTATTTTAAATTTAATCGTTTCTTTCTTAGTTTTTGGCGATTTTATTAAAAGTTGAATTTTTTTTAATTTGCTGTTATTATGGGCAATAAAAACTGAAAATTTAATGTGCACCTAATTCATTTTCAATTAAACATTTAATCTATATTATTAAACTTTTAATTGAAAGTAAGTTTGAAATCAAACAAAAGTTTAATTGAAATTTTATTGGCAATAATTTGTTTTTTATCTCTAAAAACAAATTTTTTGTACCTATAATACATTTTTTTAATAATTTTATTTTAAAAAATATCTCTGCGTAAGAGAAACAATTCATGTTTAAAACCGTGTTCTGGTAGAGAAATCTTTATTTGAAGAAAGTTAAAATTCATGAAATAATTTTGTCCTGGACCAGTAGGATACCCTGGAATTCTCCATGCTGAACTGATTCCTTTTTGTTATAACGATAATCACACCTCACAATTTTCAAAAGGCGTTTAAAACATATTGTTCTTCACTTCTGACAATAAATAAAGTGTAAAACAAATTGAAGTCTACGTATATGTAAAGACCACTTTTATATGCACGAGGCCTTCCAGCATGTAATATCGAAAGTAAAATCAACAATAAAGACCAAAATCGCCCCATTTTTTTTGAATGTTTTTGTCATCACCTTAAAATTTCTTTGTAGTTTGATCCTTTTGTTAATTTACAAAGTTATTAAATACAAGTTAATTTTTAAAATCCTGCGTACCGTTTACTTATGTTCGCATGGTGTATATAAAAACAAAAAACAAATAAAACTGTAAAAAATATTACTTGAGCCAGAGTAAAAACTATATTTTTTTATATAAATTGAAAATGTTGGCCTTCAAAATTTAATAACTTCATGATGCTTGGGAGGAAAAGACCCTAGTCACGTGTTGGCTTACTACGTCGACAAGAATGGAGCAAAATTGATGATTAATAGGTTTTTTGTTAAATCTATGCCCATTATGGAATGTATAGCTTTTCTAAAACTTCGGATGCTGATAAGATCATTACCCAGATCGAAATACTAGTATCATCCTAGCTAATATGTTTGGTTTGCTTATTTTTTGTAAATATTCTGAGGTTGAAAGCTATATATAGACTAAAAATAACATCAAAATAATCACGATGTATATAAAAACAAAAAACCAATAAAACTGAAAAAAAATATTACTTTAGCCGGAGTGACGATACAGGATGACTTGTTAGGAAAACCCCCAAGACACGTGTTAGATTGAAGAAGACAAGAATGGAGCAGGATTTATGATTAATATGTTTTTTTAACTCTGCCTATTTTGGAGGCTCTAGCTTTTCTAAAACTTCGCGTTCTGATGAGATCTTTAGCCCGATCGAAATACTAGTATCAACCTAGCTAATATATTTGATTTGCTTTATTTTTGTAAATATACGGAGGTTGAAAGCTCGTTATAAAATAAAAAAAGTGAGAAAATTTAATTTAAAGTTTAATACTAAAGTGGCAAAGTAATCAGCTTAAAACTTTTTAAGAATTTGTTTTCGTTACAATTAAGAATTTTTCATTATTTTCCATTCGATTCATTTGGAAAACATATTATCCGGGGTGAAAAAGTTCATATATGATCATATATTGTCATATATGGTTTCATGTATGAGCATATATGGTTCCATGTATGGGCATATATGTACATATATGTAATGTATGGAATTATATATGAGTAAAAACTTGCACAGGAAAAGTTTGGTTCATATGCGATATATCACTTGAATTTAAAGAAATATCAGTCGCATTTGAAGTGCTTAATTCTGAATCATTTGTTATGCCAAAAGTGAAGTTTTTGAAGTAATATTTCAGAGATTCAAACTAAAAAAATACGAATTTATTTAAATGCGTATTTTAAGACAATACATTTTAAAAATTCCCGCTTTTTGCACCAAAAATCATGATATTTTGTCTGCCGAGTCCACTATCACTATCACAACCTGAATATTTATATTCATCTAAACATTCATCTCCATTTGTATCCGAATTTCCATCACTATCAATCTCTTCATCACCATCAACGATGAATTGTCATCATCGGAATCAACATGCTTTTGACTATTGTTATCGTCGTCATCATCATTTTCCAAATCATTGACTATTATTAATTTTCATTAAATTATTTCCCAACTTATATATTTATATATTTTGCTATGAACTATTTTTGTTTATTAATGCATTTTGACTTTAAAATATATCAATTTATCAGGAACATCCCTATGGGGAATGAGGAGTCAATTGACCTAAAAGATTGACTTATCACAGGACTGGTACAATTTAATACTGAAGTGGGATAAGCAGTGTCAATTGTCCTAAAATTACCAATCCTGTGGAGGACATACCACTTAACCAGAATGTTTATTAACAAGAAAAAGCCAGTTGGCCAGAATGTTACCCATTGGAAGCTGTTTAGTTTTGGTTTATTTTATACGAAATGGCCCTTTTGTGACAGTCTTGTGGTATGTCTATCTTTGACTAGTCCTGTGGCATGCCAATATGTGGTTTAAAGCAGGACAAATTACCCTCTCCTATGACAAGCCAATGTTAAAGTTGCCAGGGTAGGGTTCAGCAGATGACAGGTCTCTGGCACGAAGGGACCGATCCTGTGGCACACGCAGAACCGGTCCCATTCCCCATAGGGATGTTCTTAGAAGTATAAAAGAAACATTTTCTTTTAATAAAAGACAATATTTTTGATAAAAACTTGGAAATTGGTTTCTTTTATACGAGCATATAGGAAAAGTAATAATATATCCTCCTCGTTCCTCATGTGCAGCCTACTGGACATTTTTCAAACGTTTGCAGACGTGTTTTCAAAAATTATTTTTAATTTTATGACCATTTGTACAGCTAACTGAACATGTTTTTTGTACTAAAAAAAAGTATTTTTTTTTGCAAGCTGGTCACTCTAAAAAATTTTGCTTTATATTTGTGATCAGGTGATCGTATAACACGTTTTTTAAAGCACTTAACCATTTTAATTAAATTTTTGCAATTGTGATATATAAAAATTAAAAAAATATATATAATTTTATTGTTAACAGTTCAATAAACAAGGTAAAGTACATACATTTTCAATAACTTTATTGTTAGACCCTTATTTTAGCATTTTTTTACATGTCCAGCCCGCTGCACATTTGTTACCTATTACAAAAATAATGGCACGTAAAATTTCAGAGTAACAGATTTTTATTTCACTTAGTTACAGTTTTTTATTTCACTTAGTTACAAATGTCCGGCCGGCTGCACCTGCAGTATCTTAGAATCCCTTCGTCCTTTATGTCCTTGAACAATTTTTTTTTTCTATTGTTTCTCTCAGAAGCATAAAACAAAAATTTTTGAAGACTTCTGACGCTAGATTTTTCCTCGGGACTGAGGAGGATATGACCATATATGAATATCTATGTCCATATACCCTCAAATTTCGGATCCGAACATATATGGATTCAAATATGTGGCCATATATGACTCATATATTTGCCCATATATGCCAATATATGAACATTTTCACCTGGGATATTAAATTTAAAATAAAAAATCATAAAGGGTCCGCCATCTAACGTTTTTTTTTTCGATGCCGATTTTGCCAAAAAAATACATCTTTTCAGATGAAGCTCATTCTGCATGGCCAGCCGAGGCAGCCATTTGAATCAAATTATTTTCCATTATTAACCGGAAGGATTGAACTTTCAAATAAAAAAGAAATTTGAGAAAATATTCAGTAGTTTTTTTATATAGCATTTTCAAAAAAAAAAAAGTTATTTGGCGGACCCTATACAAAAATCAAACTTTTAATTAAAATTCACTCAAAAACCTTTTGAATTTTCAAACATTTACATTACGTAGAAAGTTTAAACCATACTTATATCAGTGGTATTTTGAACAAAAATATTGTTAAAATTCATTTAACTGACAGAAAACCCAGATTATTTCCTCATATGACCCAATTGAATCATTCAAATGTATTCGTAGTATAATTTTGTTGGAATAAAAAAATATCAAACAACAAACTGAAATAAAATGTTTATTGTTAAACAAATACAAATGTTATTTTAACAAATCAACGGCAACAACTAAAAATATATTTGCACAAATAACAAAAATAAAACTACAAAATTTATACTGAGAATGAGTGAAAAGTTTCAATCCATTTGTAAACGAATTCACATAAAAACACATACAGACAAAAAAAATATGTCACTGTGTTAGTTTTGTCTTCATACTAGAAGTAGCAGTAAATACTAGTAGTTTTTTCTTTGTGTGTGTGTTTGAGTGTCTATTCCATGTTCAATGTGGACTTTCCACACCATTTGCTGGCATTTTACTAGTTAACACATCGTCACACAGTACAGTATGTTTGTTGCCGTTTATGTGAATGTATTTTGTGTGTTCAACATATAAAAGTGGTATGAAAATTGGTTTGTTAGTAAATGTTGGCTGATATAAAAAATAAAATAAAAAATAGAATAAAAATTGATAGTGTTTAAAAGTATAAAATGTATGTATAAACAAATAACACTTGGAGTGATTTGAATAAAAATAAAATGTTTGTTGAAATACAAAAGTACACTGAGATAATTATATGCATGATACTGTAGGTGATTCTAAAATATTATATTATTCAATTTTAAACTTTGATTAAATGTACTTTGTATTTTAAAATATTTTTAATCAGCAAATCATTCTTTATTGTGTAAAAATAATTGCAATCAAATATTCATTCTAGTTTTCGTTTCCTATAATTTTCGTATTGGGCTATTGTCAAATATTATTAGTTAAAATAAAATTAAGATTTTTATAAAAATAAATGTTGTAAATTTATTTATAATACAAATGATATAAAATTAGCAGACCTGACGTATATATGGCGGCAGTAGTTAAAAAAAAAATTACTTTGGTTAAAAGTGGCAACCTTATAAAACATATGTTTTAAGTTTCAAGGCGCCACGTTATTGAGTATTTTTCTGGAGGCATAAAAATTAAACGATCTCAATGAATATATTATCTCATCCGAAAAGTGTCACACATAAGCATGGTGTCCCATGGTATCTAATCTAACATAATTTGATCCAAAAAATGTGTCTATTAAATATGATCAAATTATTGTCTTTTGTTTTATTGAGCTAAAGATCCTTTATTTTATAATTATAATTATTTATTTCCAATATTTCGACTTCGCTTTGGAAGACTTCTTCTTAAAAAACTTAAAAATAATAATTACAAAAAAGGCGGGAAATAAAATATTTTCTAATGTCAAATTGAAAATTAGCCCAGAAAACAAAGTATAAATAATTAAAATATCATAACATAGCAAACAATTTTAAATTATAAAAAATTTTCCCTGAAGAAGTCTTTCAAAGCGAATACGAAATATTGGAAATAAATAATTATAATTATAAAATAAAGGATCTTTAGCTCAATAAAACAAAAGACAAAAATTTATTTAAAAAGATCGAAGAAAAATAAGAAAATATGATCAAATTATATATAATTTGATGCAATTTTATGTAATAAGTTTTTTTAACGAAAAATTTAAAATGGCTTAGAGATCAGTACTTTTTACTTCAATCCTACTCGTAGTTCATTTTTAAAAGCATAGAAATATTAAGATTTACAAAATAATGTTAAATCAAAAAATGTATGTACCTTTTTATGAACCTCAAGTTAAAACATATAATACATTTAAAACGCTATTTAAAAAAAATACAACATTTACCGAGGAAATTTTAAAATTTTCAGGTAGAATACTTAGAGATTTTTTTCAAGAGCTGAATTAAACAGCAAACTTTACTCGTCCTTTTTTACAAAATAATTAAAAATAATAACTATACGGTCGATATAATGGATCAATACTATATTAAAGGAAAATCTCCCTATTTAGTACTTCCGCAATTTCATATTCTTCAAACCAACTATTTTGTTAATCACAAAACAGAATCTGTGGTAGAAAGTATTGTCTATAGTGGAAATATGCTACTGTTTTATTTTTTAAATTGAAAATTTATAATCCATTACGCATGTTTTAAGGATTCGGTATTTCATTTGTTTAAACAGGCCGTTTCCAACTCTCTAGTGTAAAGACAGTTTCGAAAAATATGTGTTAACAGTAGAACTCTTATTTCGCACTCATTTAATGCGTTCTGTAAATAATTTTTATATAATTAAGACAAAAGTTTACTAAAAAATATGCATCAAAGAAGCCTCTAAAAATGTTTCACTAAAAACCTGTTGGCAAATAAAATGTAATAGATGTTGAGTACCTTCGTTCTTCTTTAGCAAATATAATCGTTGGTTTAAAACCTAATAACTATAACGTTGTTTTTTAGTACTTTAATAAGAAATTAATAATAACCATTACAAAAAAAAAAAATGTAGTTTTGCATGTTTGTTTTGCAATACATTTTGAAACTAATTTATAGAGTTGTGTCGTTCACTAACGAACTATTTCAATTGAACGACTCACTCAATTGAACGCAATGAATATTCTATCTTTTCGTTCAATCGTTCATTTCGTTCCTTAAATTTATAGAACAATTGTAGAATTGTGTCGTTAATGAACGAACTACTTCAATTGAAAGACTCACTCAAATAATATTCGATCTTTTCGTTCAATCGTTCATTTCGTTAATTTTATTCATAGAACAATTGCACCTCAATTCAATTAAATTGCATGCAAGAGCAATTACTTTTTTTATAGCAAATTGAAATAATATTGTTCCAAATTAGAAAAAAAATAACAATTAAAAAATAACATAAAAGGAAAATGTTTTTTACACAAAATATATAAATTTTTGGTTGAAAAGTTTAACTTTTATAACACTATTTGTCTACGTACAGTAAAATTTGAAACAACTCGTAAAACATGAATAATGTAATAAATTGTCAAACGAACGACACAGTTCACAACACGCAGCTCAATCACAGGTCATAACCAAAAAGAACAATTGAACGATTTGAACGAACTAGTTCACTGAATCAAATTGAACGATAGTGACTAAAATGAACGATTAATCCCAACTCTACTAATTTATATTCGTATTATAAACGATGCTAATAAAAATATATAAAATAGTAATAAAATTTTTTTCATTAAATTTTACTATATATATTTATATATAATGATTGGCGTAAGCAATTTCGTACAACTTAAAAATGAAAATATGCGCTCTAGATATGCAATAAAGAATTTAAATCTAAATATGCATAAATAACCAAATAATATGCATTAACATTTTAAAGGCCAGATTCTCTTCTTTAAACAGTGTTGTACAGAAATATCACGATAAAAATATTTAACAAAAATTTCACTATTTCGCGAATTTTCCATATAATTGATTTTTATGAAATATATAAATGATTTTGAATATATAACCGATTTTTATGAAATTTATTTTGCAATTAACTCAACGTATCATTTACAACATGTAAAAATTTCAAGTTGTGTATCAGGTTCTTACATAAACTGAATTTTTCCGTAAGTACTCGTACCTTTGATATTAAATACAAAAGTTTTTACATACACATAGTACCCTATGAAAAATTTCTAAATTTTTTGCCGTACTTGGGAAATCGACAAAAATCCAGTTAAACTGAGATTTTTGTTATCATATCATAAGTCCTTTGAAAAGAACATTTAAAATTAAATTTTTAACCAAATTATTTAAATATTTGTACTCATTCAATGATGCCAATATGTGTATCAGATGAAAGATAATAATATCTGCTAAATAAAAAGATGAACTATTTCGGAACAAAAAATTTTAAAAAAGTCCTTTTAAAAATTTGATCCTTCAATATTCTTGACTTATTTAAATAAGTTCGTTCAAAGAATAAAATGCTTGTTAAGGGTTTGACTACACTGTAATACTTGCTGAATCTAGCTTTATTAGTTTAGCAATTACAAACATTTGAATTAGCCTTGTAAAAACCAAAACCAAACGTAAAAAATTTAATATAACACCCCGAGTAAAAATAATATTATATAATCTTGTTTATAGTGAGATAGTTTTGTACAATTTTAAAATTTAGCCGCATTACATTCGAGGCCATACTTGGGTGTGATCGCTAAACGGTCATGACTTGGTATTGTTAAGTTTGTAATGTAAGAAGAGCGCAGGTTTGATTCTTACAGCCGCATGTTGTTGAAAAATTTATCATATAGAGACAATCTGACAATTATAAATATGCACAAATAATAATACAATTTAAAAGGGAAATCTTTAATGACGCCTGTCCATATAAAGAGGCAGAAACTAGTCTAGTCTGATTTAAAAATTAATAGTGTTTATAAATTTTAGAGAAAAACGTTTATTCTTCTTCTTCACCTCAACATTTCTAAAATTAAAATAGTTAAGTATATCAACATATATAGTAAGATACAATATTATTTGCCAGCGTAATTTTTCGTGAAACGGCATGTTTAATTTTATTTTACAAAATGTTATACCATACGCTATTAGACGGGCAATATATAATTGAATTGAATTAAATTTGTATATGGGAGTAAACAAAACTATGTATTGTGTAAAAGTGATGTTTTTTTTTTGAAATCCATAATATCCTACACAAAATTTTAATATGAACACGAAAGTTTTCATTGAAAATATCTATTAAAATTATCTGAAAATTATCACAATTTAAAATATTAAACTCCAAAAGTTTTACGTACAAATTTTAGTTTGTTATAAAGGGTGGTTAAAATTTGATTTAATTGTTGATTTTGAATAAAACAGAAACTATTGAGGAAATTATTGTCATTTCTTTTTATTATGATAATATTGGTATGGTTCAATTATGTATGAAACAAAATAGCGGCCAAATGGCCGCCGCGACCTCGGCGGCACACCTCTATCCGATGGTTAAAATTTTCGATGACGCTGAGGCATAATTGAGGTTCTATGCCGTTAATGTGCCGAATTATCTCATCCTTTAGCTCTTTTCTTTCAAATAACACCAAAGAAAGAAGTCCAACGGTGTCAAATCACATGATCTTGGCGGCCAATTGACATCGCCACCACGTGAGATAACACTGCCATTGAATTTGTCACGCAAAAGAGCCATTGTTTCGTTAGCTATGTGGCAAGTGGCACCATCCTGTTAAAACCACATATCTCCACATCCACATCTTCCAATTCGGGCCATAAAAAGTTCGTTATCATCTCACGATAGCGAACACCATTCACAGTAACTGCCTAACCGGCCTCATTTTGGAAAAAATACGGCCCGATGATGCCGCCAGCCCATAAACCGCACCAAACAGTCACTCTTTGTGGGTGCATTCGTTTTTCGACAATCACTCTTGGATTATCATTCGCCCAAATGCGGCAATTCCGCTAATTGACGAATCCACTGAGGTGAAGTTTACGATATGCATTTTGATTTGAACGCCCATTTTTATAATAAGCCTGAATAACTTTAACACATTGCTCGATTGTGTATCTTTCCATGGTTCAAATTGAGTTAGTCTGAAATTGAGAAATGTCAAATTAAATGCAGAAAAAAACTTGACGTTTAGGTGTGGTTCACATTCAACATTGGCCCTTACTATTTAACCACCCTTTATATATATTTGATTGTTCAGCATATCAAATTTATATTTAACTGTACACTCTCATAGGTTTTTATTTAAATTTCGATAACTGTTTACCTACTATAACGTCAGTAAAATTATTTTATATGTGTAAATTGAAAATTTTATACACAATGTGTGTAAAATTTTACTATGTAAAATTTTACTATAAGTACATTATTAAAAAAATTTTTATTATAAATAAATTTATAAATACAATAGTGAAAAATAATAAATAAATAAAAAATAAAGGCTTAAAATGTTTTTTACTTATTTATTTTTTAAATATTTTGTTATTCTAAAGCTAGTATACAGCTTTAAATGCATCGGAAATATCAGTCAGTTAGAAAATATTTTATAAACTACATCGGTTTTGCTTATTTTTAAGTATACCAATTCATTTTTAAAAGTAGTAGGAAAATGTACTCAGGATTTTATAATCTGAGGAATATTCTAAAAGAAAAAGCAGTTACAATCTGGCGTTTTTGTTGATAAAAGTAACCGGTATCTGAGGTGTCTTCTGAAGGAAGAAGAAGTCCTCAGAATATCAGAAAAAGTCACAGAATCTAAAGGGTTTTCTGGGTAAACCGAATTTTGACTTTTTTAAAGAAACGATTTTTTAGAGTATGAGGGTATGTCTATTTGAAAAATTCTTAATAATCTGAGTATTTTTCCACAGGATGTAGTCTTTAGATTTGTATGCATTTTCTATTGGAAGAAGTCCTTAAAGAAGTCCTTGTATACCTTCTACAGTCAAAATTCCTTAGATTTGATGGGTTTTCTATAGGAAAAGGTTCCCAGAAATGGGGATTTTTCCAGATCAAAATATTCTTGGGGTTTTGTATAGGAAAAACTCCTAAGTATATGAGGGTTCTCGAAATGTAACGTTTTTTAGTAACAAAAGGCCTTTTGAATCTGAAGGAAAATGTGCGGTGATTCGGAGCAGTTTTCTATTTAGAAAAAGTTACTCTAAATTTCAGATGTTTTCGTTAGCAAAATGTTCTCAGAATCTAAAATATTTTTTTTCGGAAAATTCCTCAGATTCTAAAGATTTTTCTTCAGGAAAGATTAAACAGTCTGTAAAATAATGTAACATTTAAACCACTAAAATTAAGTTATTTAACTTAATAAAGCAATAAACCTAATGAGAATTAATAAAATGTCATTAAACTGGATTTAAAATATTTATTACTTATACATAAACATTTATAAAAAGCAAGTGCATACATAAATATTACAAAAAAGAACTACAATATGTTTTGAGCGATAATATAAAAAAATTTCAAGGAAGTTCCGAATTTGAGTGCATATTTAATTGATTTAATTACTTTTTTAATTTACAGCTTTTAAAATTTTCAACAAATCGATTTAATTGAAAAAAGTAGGGATATATTTTTTTAATGTGTTAAGAGTTTTTATAGTATTCACCAAATAGAAAAATAAATGAAATTGTTGCTTTAATTGCAAGGATATCGTACATCCTTCACCCAATCGCAATATATTGGTATGGTTCTTAATCCTCAAATTCCATACTTTGTAAACATATTAAAAATTATTCGTTGTTTATTAAAGTATACAAAAAAATAAAAAATTTTGAATCAAATACTTGATTTTTGGTAAAAGTTACTACACCTTTTACAATTGTAATTCAAAACATATCAATTGAAATTCAAAATTTCCATTTGAAATTCAAAATTTCCATTTGAAATTCAAAAAATATCAATTGAAATTCAAAAATTCCATTTGTAATTCAAAAAATATCAATTGAAATTCAAAATTTCCATTTGAAATTCAAAAAATATCAATTGAAATTCAAAAAATATCAATTGAAATTCAAAATACATCAATTGAAATTCAAAATACATCAATTGAAATTCAAAAATTTCTATTTGAAATTCAAAAGTTTCTATATGAAATTCAAAAATTATTCCATTTGGAATTCAAAACATATCAATTGAAATTCAAAAATTTCCATTTGAAATTCAAAAGTTTCCATTTGAAATTCAAAAATTTCCATTTGAAATTCAAAAGTTTCTATTTGAAATTCAAAAATTTCCATTTGAAATTCAAAAAATTCCAATTGAAATTCAAAAAATATTCCATTTGAAATTCAAAAAATTCCAATTGAAATTCAAAATACATCAATTGAAATTCAAAAAATATCAATTGAAATTCAAAAAATATCAATTGAAATTCAAAACACATCAATTGAAATTCAAAATATGTCAATTGAAATTCAAAAATTTCTATTTGAAATTCAAAGAATTCCAATTTCTATTTGAAATTCAAAGAATTCCAATTGAAATTCAAAAAATGTAAACAAATCAATTTAAGAAATTAATACATTAGGCCAACACTTTTTTTGAGTATTTTGGTTTGTCATGGGTGATAAAAACATTATTAAAACTTTTAATGCATTTATTGCAGGAGAGTATACAAGATTTTGTTGGAAAATATTTGTAATAACCTGTCATAAAGCCATAAAATATTTATGCATGCAACTATTGATGTATAAACTAGTGACGTTCAGAGTAAGTGTTTGGATGGATTACTCACTCACGTACTCGCTTGTCATTAATAAAGAGAAACCGCTGAAGTGGGAAACCATTAATTTGAAAAATTAGTTTAACTCTATCATAAAGATCCTGTGGAATGTCATTTTAAAATGGTAGTAAATGCAAGAAAATACCGAGTGAAAGTGGAACCCCTCAGAACTATATTTTACCGGCACAACAACAAAAGCAACAAGAACAATACATAAAAAAATAATATTTCTCTCTTGTTGTTATATAATTTGTTGTTGGGCCGGTAAAAAATTGTTCTGGCTACGTGGCTGCCTCATTTCATCTTAATTAAAGAACCCAGAGACATGAAATTCTGGAATAATAAATTTGACTTTGATGAAACTTTTTTAGCCTCCACAATGTAATATATATTGAAAACAAAAATAGGAGTCCCAAAAGATTTTTTAAAATTTAATTTCAAAAATAACTTTTATAGTTCGGTTTTCAAAATAATATTGTGAAAACGTCATTTGAATTTTTTCACATTTTCTTTAGAATTAAATTAAAAAATTTTTTTTTAAAAGACTTTTATTTATTGATGAATCAAAAAACTTCATTTAAACATAATTTCAAATATGTTTTTCGTTTTTAGTTGGTTGTTTAAAGGCATATTTTAATTTGTTCAATTAAACGTGTCAAAAATTTATAAGAATTTTTATATTTTTTGTTCAAATATTTAAATTTGTTCGAATTATTATAGTTATACAAAATTTCCACTGAAATTAAATTCAAATATACAAATTTTTCAAGTTGGCTATGGAAAACAATTCTTTAAATTTGTTAGAAACATTTTATTTCTGTTTTAAATTTAAAGCACGATAGAAGTGAAAGATTTATGCGCAATCTGTCAAAAAAATATGGTTCGTGGTGATATAAAACGAATGAATCCTTGCAGACATTTGTTTCATTTGGTTTGTGTGCAAGATTTTACATCCGAAACGCAATGTCCGTTATGCAGAGGCAGCTTTGCCAGTATGGAATCGGTTATACGAAAAACTTATAAGTGCTATAACGACCAAGACCGGAAACGCATTATTGAATATGCAAGTAGAGGCTGTGATTGGACGGAGCTTGCAAGTTCTTTAGGAATTCCGTACAACACGGCCTATACGTGGGTTACTAAGGACCAAGAACAATTGTTATATCATAGTCTGTAAGGATTTATGTATCCATAGACTGAATAAATTGAAATAAATAAATAAATAAACTGTCAAAACGAGGCGGTGCTAAGCCTCATATATTGGCTGAAAATGAAGTTAAAACAATTTTGGAGTGGGTAGAGTCGAAGCCGTCAATAACGCTTAGCGAAATTAAACGAAAGGTATGGAGCGAACTCAGTAAGTGGGTTTCAATTTCTACCATTTCAAATACTTTACACGGAAAATTATATTCTATTAAAAATGTTCATGCTGAACCCGAAGGTATGAATAACCCTCAAAATAAGGAAAAACGAGCACAATACGTCCGTAAACTCAATGAATATCTTCAAAATGGGAAGCAGCCAATATTTATTGATGAAACTAACTTCAATCTTTTCTGCCGTCGGAAGCAAGGATGGTCAAGAGTTGGTTCACGGGCTGTCCAATTAACTCCATCGTCTAGAGGCCCAAATATTCATCTTATAGGAGCCATTGGAAACAGCAGAGTTATTAAAATGGACAAACGTCGGGGTTCCTTCCGAGCAACTGACGCAAACAGTTTTTACCCGATGGGAAGAGATGGGCAATGAACTCTCTGAATTGGTAGTGGTATGCGACAATGCCCCATGTCACAGCAAATTAGAAGAAGTCTTTTTGCTATCTCCGGCAACTTTATTAAGATTAGGTCCATATTCACCTCAATTAAACCCGATTGAGAATATATGGTCGAAAGTCAAAAGTGTGGTAAAATCTCAAATGGAGGTCCCCACTGTAACTCCTCCTAATATGGGAGAACAAAGACTTCAATATTTGGAAGATTTGGTGGAGGGTGCAAAGGGTACAATAACAGTCGGTGATTGTACTCGATCAATATTACATTCTACTTCTTTCCATCATTTCGCATTGTCCTTGGAGGACATGCCTGTGGGCACATAAAATGTATAAATTTTACTTTTTTTAATTATTTACATGAATTGATCACCTATTTATTAATTATTTAATTATTTGTTTTAATTATTTCATTCTAATTTGTATCGCTTTTTAATTATTTTTTTTAACTTTTAGCCTTATTAAATTTTTAAAACATAATTTTTTGCCTGTTTTCATTTAATTTGCTTAGTTGTTTTTATATTATTATATGTTATAGCTTTTTTTGTTGCTATTTTTTTAATCGATTACTTTTAAAACATATAATTTTATATTTAGTTCTAATTGTTATTAACACTAAATATTTATTTTAAGTACTTTAAATAAATAAATAAATTAATAAATGTCTTAAAAGTTTTCATAATGTTTTTATCACCCATGATAAACCAAAATACTTAAAAAAGTGTTGGCCTAATGTTTACATTTTGATTTGTTTACATTTTTTGAATTTCAATTGGAATTCTTTGAAATTCAAATGGAATAATTTTTGAATTTCAAATAGAAACTTTTGAATTTCAAATAGAAATTTTTGAATTTCAATTGACATATTTTGAATTTCAATTGATGTGTTTTGAATTTCAATTGATATTTTTTGAATTTCAATTGATATTTTTTGAATTTCAATTGATGTATTTTGAATTTCAATTGGAATTTTTTGAATTTCAAATGGAATATTTTTTGAATTTCAATTGGAATTTTTTGAATTTCAAATGGAAATTTTTGAATTTCAAATAGAAACTTTTGAATTTCAAATGGAAATTTTTGAATTTCAAATGGAAACTTTTGAATTTCAAATAGAAACTTTTGAATTTCAATTGATATGTTTTGAATTTCAAATGGAATAATTTTTGAATTTCAAATAGAAACTTTTGAATTTCAAATAGAAATTTTTGAATTTCAATTGATGTATTTTGAATTTCAATTGATGTATTTTGAATTTCAATTGATATTTTTGAATTTCAAATGGAAATTTTGAATTTCAATTGATATTTTTTGAATTTCAAATAGAAATTTTGAATTTCAATTGATGTTTTTTGAATTTCAAATGGAATTTTTGAATTTCAAATGGAGTTTTTGAATTTCAAATGGAAATTTTGAATTTCAATTGATATGTTTTGAATTACAATTGTAAAAGGTGTAGTATAAACCCAGCTAATATGTTTGATTTGCTTTATTTTTGTAACTATACGGAGGTTGGAAGCTCGTTAAAAATTAAAAATAACATAAAAATAATCTCGATGTATCAAAAAACTAACAAAACTGTAATAAATTCGGGAATAATTTTTTAAATAGTAGAGCTAATATCAAAATTTGAGGTTCACATACGTGTTCAACGACCTAAAATCTATCAGAACTTATAAGTCTCTTCTCTGATGCGTTTTTACGCCCGTATTCATAAAATATCTTAATTCAGATTTCAAATACATTTTAGTTAAACAGAAATTTTAAACTTTAAACTGTACTCATAAAGGAATATTAACATTCACACAAGGTTTAACCCCAGAACACATACCCGGGTACAATTGTATCCAATTGCAATTTTGCATTGCTGTAACTCAAGAACGGCTTAACTTATGGCATAGAGCTTTCGGAACTAAGAAATATAATCTTTTAAAGGTTATTTGATCCAGTTCGGATCAGTGGTTCAGGAGCTACGAGCTTCCAAAGTCGACACCTATGCAAACACACACAACATTTGGCTATCCTATGCCCGTGACTTTTTTTGCCTATATCTCTTGAAACAGGTAGAATATTTGCATGAAACAAAATCTAAATATTTTAATGAAATTTGCCCATTTAACCCTTAAACCACTAAGACCGTCTACAGACGGTCATCACATAAATTCAATTACATTATAATTTAAAATATCCCTGTGGTTTAAGGGTTAAACATTAGAAAAGCCCAAATAAGCTAGTAGGTACAAACGTATCCCGGGTATGTGTTCTCGTAGAAAAAGTTGGGTATGCATCGTATGCATTTAAGCTAATATTTATTTATGAATGCAGTTTTAAGGCTAAAATGTGTGTGTATTCTAATGATGCGTAGTGTATTTGAAAATAACTGTGAGTATGTTGTGTAACAAAGTGGAAATCAATGTGCATTCATGCTTAGCTAACACATACACACAATTTGAATATTGTTTTTGTTGTTTTTTTTTTTACAAAATCTATACAATAAATATTGTGTTGCTGCTGTATTGTTGTTGTTATATGAAAGACAATTGAGCATTTTGTTTTTGGTTTTTATTTCTCTCTTACCGTTCGTTGTTGGTAGTGCCCATGAAGTAATTTTCACAAATGCTGTTTCCGTTTCAGTAGCATTTCCGGCTCAAAAGTTACATTTGGCAAATGTCTCTAAACAATTGAATTTGAAACCATTTTTTTTGTTACGTCAAAAAATTGGTATTGTATTGACGAAAAATAAATGGTTGTATAAAGTGAACATCTTTTTACATTTTTTTCTGTGCTAGAAGAATTCGATTGACCTAATAAATATGTTGAAATTGAAAGTATGTGTGCAAATAAGATTTCCCAAGCAAATTTACTTGTTAAAATGAGGTTAGATTGAAAATTGGTTTAGTCTTATGAGATTTTAGACAATATGTGCTTTGTAAATTGAAGCTGCAACTTTACAAAAGGGATTTAAATTTGAAGTAAAATATGATATCGCTGTTTAACAAACAAAAGCAAATTTTAATATAGAACATTTTTGAAATATTTATATTAATATCCTCAAAAACAAAAAAGGATAACATTTTCTAAAAAAAAAAATTTATAAATAACAGATATCAGGAGTATTCTGTTACAATTTGATATTCGGCATATTCGACATGTTTTAGCTATTCGACCGAATACCGAATATTAGTAGTATTTGGCCGAATTACTCGGTTAATACAAATTTGTTAAAATCATTCTTTTAATACAAAAATTTTTAGAAATTTTATAAATTTTATAAAAGATTTTTTTAGAAAATGATAAAATTTATTTTTTTTTAATTTAACCAATACTCAGGGGATGCCCCCTACTCATGCAGTGCATTGTATTGATCAGGAAAATAGGGTATGGGAAGGAGGAAAGAGGGAGTAGTGTTTGTGGATATTTGATTTAAATTTTTCCAAATTGTAAGTAACAGGGAAGACTTCTGCGTGAAGTTTGTTCCACAAACGATTCGTTCGACTAAAAAACGAATTTTCTCTGTAATTCGTTGTGCGAAACACAGGACAATCAACTGCAAACGGATGTGCTCTACTACATAAGCGAGTATTACGAATAAAAACTCGTGCTCGTGGAATAAGTTCACTTATCTCAGATGAGCATCTACCATGATAATATCGATAGAAAAGTGTCACACAACCCACATTCCGACCATGCTCCAATGAATCAATAGAGTTGGATACACTACTGTCGTTGATAAGCTTCACCGCCCTCCCCTGAACACGGTCCAGAAGCTTCAGAATAGACAGCGGAGCCCCTGCCCATATATGAGAGTTGTATTCCATTTTTGGCCGGATATAGCTGGTATAAATAGTAAGGAGATCGGATGGAGTGAAGTAAGTCTTGCACCGTTTTAGAAAACCGAGACACTTGAATGCCTCTTTCGACACTTGAAATACGTGCTTATTCCAACGGACATCACACTGTATTCTCATGCCCAGAACATCAAGAGTATCCGATTCCTCAATACCTATACCATCCATAGCTACAGATGACAATGTTAATTCCACAGCCCGTCTGTGGGTTAACATACAACATTGGGTCTTGCGTGCATTAAAATCAACCTTATTCGCGCTACCCCACTCGGAGACTGTAGAAAGGCCTTGATTGAGTGTGTCATTCATGTTCTGCCGCATGCCCTCTATCTCCAAAGAGCTTGGCCTATGATCGAATGAAAATGAATGACAAATGTTGCTGAAAAGTTTTGCCAATGGCCGTGCCAACTTTAAAGAGCACTGTTTCAGCACCAGTTCTGATATGCCTGATATTATATAATAAGAGTTGCGTATAGAAAGCATTATAGTCTATAGTAGATTATTTTTAGTCAAAGTGCAATATTTTTATTCGAATTATTACAAAAATTTAGTTTTTACTCAGTATTTAGTTATTTGGCCGAATATTCGGTATTCCGTTTAAACTAATTACCGTATATGCGGTATTTGGTGAATTTCCAAATATATTATTCGTGACATATCTAGTGTAATTACATTTTTCATTGTGGAATTTGACATTTAACTTTAACATTGCCGGGCACTGTTGCGTATGAGTTATGTTATAGTAAAATAATTAATGTTCCTTATACACACAATATAGGATTGGCAGTAGTGCGATTTTCTCACTTTCTTATATTTTTCAACACAAAAATATAAAAAATATTAAAAAATTAATTAAAAATACTCTAAGTTCATCCCCCCCAAACCTTTTCCTGGATCCGCGCCTGTGTTGGAGTTCTATAACCGCCTTCGCTACCTAATTGAATGCGTGGAAATTTTTGGACAGTGGGTTAAAGTCGATATTTGACTTAAAAATGTGGTTTTACATTTAGATTAGATCAGAAGGCACTATGCACCGCGACCAATGTAGGTATTTTGTGCTGCCTAAAGTTACCTACAGATTCAAGCTACCTATAAAGCCAATTATCCTATTAGGCAAAATGTTCGCGATGTCCGAAGGCGAAATGAAGCGATCACCTAGAAACCTAAGTCTCCTATCACAAAGCGTGGAGCATTCGCAGGGAAAATGCTCCGAGGTCTCAGACACCATCTCACAAAACCTACACATATCCGTGTCCGATTGACCCTTCCTCTGCAGATGGTATCAGAGATTACAGTGTCCAGTTAATTACGACGCCAGGGTCCTCAAACCCCCCAATTTTCAAGCAACAAGAGTCGCCTCGGACCCCATACTGGAAAAAGAGATCAATCTCTTAGCCTGGCGCTGACCAGGAGAGTTTTCCCAGTAACCAGAGAATTCAGACTCTCTCCATGCCCTGAGCCTTTCCCTAACATATCCCGCAGGTATTCCACACAATGGTTCAGGGCCTTCGGGCCCAGCGATGGCAAGACAATCTGCACTCTCGTTGGCTTTTACATAAAAAGACCTTTCAGGAAAATATGCAAACTTATATATATATTTGAAAGAAAACATTTATCGGTGGGCAATATTTATCTGCGGTAAAAAAAGAAAAATTATTTGTTTTTTAATTAGTACTTTAAGTTTTTGAGTAGTACAAGATATTTCATAATTTTTTTTAACTTTAATCAAGAATTTATTTGGCTAAATAACTAATATTTAAAACTAAAAACTGGCTTCGTCCCCTTTTTAGCAAAAAAAAAAAGAAAAACTGGACCTGAGGAGGATCAAATTTGGAATTTCATATTTTCAAATTGGAATATTTAAGAAACCACACAAGTAAGCATGGTTTTTGTTAGCATCTACTAGCAGTTTACAAATATGTTAATTTTTTGAAAATCGGATTAGAAACACAAGAATGGCGAACCCATAAAATTTTCTATGCAAAAAAGAGCCATCTTTGGTGAGTCAATATTAAAATTGAAACTCGATATTACGTCACTTATGCCTGTTCTAAATTTCATTGCAATTGGATAAAAAAGTAAGTAATGGCCGATTTGTTTCCAAAAATTGTGTGATACAGCCCATTGTGATAAATACGTAAGCTTTCAGGCTTTATAAAATAAATAAAGGGTCCGCCAAATAACTTTTTTTTTGAACTCTTGAACCAATTGGCGTCATACCAAAGTCTTTATGCAAAATTCGTCTTAATGATGTCTCCGAAATGTTCAATTGTTGAGAACGACGGTGAATTGATGTTGATGGCGCTTCACGCTCACTTTCTGTCACAGCAGCAATATTCTCGGGTGTACGCACTGTTTTTGGCTTTTCACGCTTTGGTTTATCGATGAGGATGCCAGTTTCTTTCACTTTTTCACAAGATAACGAACATACGGACCATATTCGTCCAGCGGAAGGATAAAACTAATTATTTGTCAAATCAGACATGAGCTAAGTGTTACCATTCACGAAATAAGCACTAGTTGAAAAAAAAACGTTAGATGGCGGACCCTTTAGAAGTCTCTTAAACTAGTTTCAAACACAAAATTTGTTAAATAATCCATATTTAACTCTATTACGCATTGTGGGAAGTTCAACAAAACTTAAGCTCGATATTACATTAAATTTACCCGTTCTAAATTTCATAGCATTCGGTCCACAGAGTAAGAAATGGCCGAATTATTTCCAAAAATGCTGTGGAATATCCCACTGTGATACCCCTTCAGGCTTTATAAAAGGATTCTTAAACAAATTTCCCAATTAAAATTTGTTAAATAATCCAAATTTAATTCTATTATGCATTTCTGCACACAGGCGTATAAATTTAAGCTGAAAACAAAGGTAAAATTATTCTAATTACCCTGAATTTTATAATAATTTAGTAAGAATTTCTTTAAATAGCAGCACTATACAAATCCACGAAAACCCACAGATTATTAAACACTGTTCTAAATATTAATCTGTAAAGGCATTAATATTACCTCCAGCTAAAAGATTTATTTATATTTCCTAAAATTAAACATCTGTAATGAAATTTGCTTTATCAATACATTACAATTTTATTTAAGAATACAGACACAATCATCACATAAGATAGTTAACTTAAATTATTATTTTTTTATTTTTGTTAAGAATTAAGCAATTGATACAGAATCATATACAAGCTATTACATATATTAACAAATAAAGAACATGCAAAACTTTTAAATCAATTTTAAGATATTTAATTTTAAAATAATTCATTTGCAAAACTTAAGCTTCCTCAGTTTCGGCCTCTTGAAGAGCCTTGCGGCTTGGCTGTAATAAGAAATATAAAATAATTATTCAAATATATATTTTAATATTTATTTTAATGTAAAATTTAGTAAATATCGACGTGTTCAAATTAATTAATACACAAGATAATTTATATATTGTCTGCGCCAAAATACTTCCTCTTACTGAAAGTTAAAGTCAGAGCTTTAAAATAATTGTAAGGCTAATCTTTAAGAAGTCCAGACGTCAACATAAATTTTATCAGGCAGGCCGAATATTGAGTTTTATTTATTTGAATATACTTATCCAAACCCGCAGATTTTAATGAACTTTGGATATGGTGTATAGGAGCGAACAATAGGCAGCCTAGTAGCGTTGCAACGTTTATTTTTGCAAAATTTGTATCTATCATCACGTGATGGAAAATATTACACAAGTTATAAAAATAGCTTTTTCGGCACATTTTGTGAAATTGTATCACGAGTTTGCTTTTAAAGCGAAATCAGTAGACCAAAATTACTGCCCAACATTTTTTAAATACATTTTAAGTAATCTACACCTTGTTGTACAAACTTTGATGACAATATAGCGAAACAACGCTAAAATATATTTTATTTTTTCAATTTTTATCCATTAATAAATATTTGAGTCCTGTCAGATCAATAAAGTTCGTTAGAATCTCTTTACTTTAAAATGTTAGGGAAATGTAAATTTTTGCTAAACTAATCCAAAAAATTGCGTCGAACTTCAAATTGTTTATGCGGGTATTTTTTTGAAAACTGTGAAATAACAAAATTGTGTTTCCTCATGCAGAGGTAAAATATGATTGAACATGATTGGGGACAACAAATTATCATATTAAGATTATAACAATCATACACATGATTCTGACCAATACTATTATGATAACTGATGACGATTTTTTCAACATATATAAGGTGGCGCATAAATAACCTTCCGATGTTTTTTTTTATTATGTATTTATTATGTATAGCATTTTCTGATAGGAGGATTACTTTTGCGCCACCTTATATAATCATAATATGATTATGAGAATAATATTATGATTATCACGTGCTTCAACTATAACATGATACTCATAAACTACCATAACATGATGCTCTTTTCTCGGCGTGCTTATATTTTTAATGGATCTTACGGAAAGGATTGGTAAAATATCATATTGGCAAAAAAAGAAATCAGAAGTTATAACAATTCTGCCCAATATCATGTTTAATGGTTCGCAAGTGGGGAGAAATATTAATAAATTTCTGTATAGAAGCATGACTGAAATTTATGAAAATGAGATGTATTTGTACACAGGCTTAAAGTTCTCAATAACACAAAACAAAAATTACTTTACATCGTGGATCTAGAGAGGCCACATTTTTGAATTATTTGAAATATAGGGGAAATAGGTTCTTTGAGAAAAGTTGCATAAAAACCTAACGATTTCGTATATCAGAAAAATTTCAGACATCTCCTCGACTAAATAACTAAATAAGCATTATTTTTTAGCTTAATACCACTACAATTCCTTAATAAAACGCCAAATTTAAAGTTACTCAAAGCACATTTTTTGAATAACAAAAATACTTGAAAGTCTTTTGATATTATTTGCAAACCAGATCATGTGTCTTCAAAAACTCGTTCATTTGATACCAAATTGGTTTATAGTTACTTCAAATAAAACTAAATAAACCGAAAAAAAACTTAAAACGGGGTCAGTTTTGACCACTCTTAGTAACGCCTAAACACGAGATTGGGCAGCTAAAAAAAACACGGGTCCATAAAATTTTTATTCTCGACGACAAATTCGAAGTTCTGTAAGATAGGCAGGCCGGGATACATTCCTTGTAAGTAAAAAAGCACTTTTTTGTGTATTGACAAAATTAATGCTTCATATATACTGCTTTAAAAGAATGCTTCAAAAGAATGCATATGCCTTTATGGAAACAGACTATTATGGCAACATACAAATGTAGTTACACTCAGGGAAAAAGTTTCTTCATAATGTGGAAACTGTTTTATAAATCGTTTGTCAACAATTATTCATCATATTTAAAAAGTTTTCACAGATATTCATAAAAATGTATGTTCAATGTTTCATAAATCTTTTCATTTCATAAAAAAGTTTCATAAACCGTGTGAACATTTTTTTTTTTTTTTGTGTTTTTTTATCAATTGAATTTTAATTTGAAATTAAGAAAATGTAATTTGTAATTAAATTTTCTATTTAAAATGGAGAAACTCTCATAACATCAATTGAAAGTGTTTTCAAAAAATTTTGATAATTTTCATGATAGACAACAGAATTGTTTCATTGTCATCACCCAAATCTTCAGTTGTTTTCATAAATATGTAGAAGCTTTCCCTTTGAGTGTACTGCTTACCAAATCGATGTTAGTTTTTGCAAGGTAGTCATTTTCATTGTTAGTTAAAATGTTTTTCCAATTTTTTTTAGTTAAAATGAAATGTCACCAAAATTTAGCAAAATACGGTTATCAACTTCTTTGAAAATGCTGCTACTCTTTTCTATTGACGCTGCTAAATTTTTAAGTATTTTTAAGGGCTTTTTTAACGAACTCATAAGATAAGTACCAAAGTTATGACCATTTATGTGAAGTATCCAGATTTTCTATGCGATGAAGTTGGTGCACTGACGTTGCATTTCGCAAATATTAAGATATTTTAATAATATTTGTTACACTTACTTATAATGCCATAAGGACAAAATCTATTGATTTTCGATCAAATCTGTATGCATTCAGACCTAGTGCCCATATCACGAAATATGGGCCGTTATATGAGCCCTATATGAAAACATGGGAAACATAACCAATATAAAAAATATTAAAAGGACATAAGTCAGTGTGCCAAGTTTCATCGAAATATCTTAATATTATTAACAAGAACAAAAGCTAATTTTTGGGTGACCGTAATATGTGTACTATATCCAAACATGCAGCGATTGTAACCAATCATCGAATTATCTGAATATTTGTGTCTTGCAGCGTGCGTACAAGCACATAAGACAATTTTTGTGGAGGTTGCAGATTTTACACAATATCAATAGATTTTGTCATTGGGGTAACTTAGTCGGTGACCACATTTTCATTAAAATATCTTAACATTTGCGGCATTTAGCGTGCAAACAGCAAATAAGTGATATAAATCTTAAATTTGGATACTTTTTTATAAATGTCCATAACCATAGTGTTTATCCGTATACACAGAGAAATAAAGTGCCAACCGAATTGAAAAGTGTATTTTAGTGGTAACGACCTACCTAGTACAACCATAATTATATTATATTTCAGAATATTTTGGTTGTTGCAACTAAAATTTAGAACAGAACTTTGTTGTGAGAACCAATATTCAATTGTTGAAACCGATTTCGACAGTAGTAACCGAATTTGAGTCGTAGTAACCGAATTTTTGTTGGCAAATGTCTAAATTTTTCTCTGTGTAGCTTTTCTTTGGGAATGACTTATGTTCTTTGTTGAGGTACAACGTTTATTTCATAGCAAGACAAATATAGTTTTTCAAACTCTTCTATTTTTAAGTTTTGCAGAAAAAAATAGATTTTTTTTAAATTTATTTTCATCGGGATAAACATTAATTGCATTTATAGTAATTAAATGTGCTAAAGTCCCAAAACTTATTTAACAAATTGTGAAAAACAATCTGATGTAGGCGTGTCCCTATCCGGATTTCATTCCTGCCCAAGGAAATCTTCAGGGGACTTTGTTATTTGAATTTCTATTACTTTTTTTATTACTTTATTTTGAAAAATTTGGCAACCTTGAATCATTGAAATATCGAGAAATGAGGGTTTTGAATAACATTTAAAGGTCATAACTTTCGTTGTATAAAATCCATTCCAATATTTTTTTTTTTTTTCAAAAATAGTCGGAGGATCGAACCAACAATAAGCTAACGGTATGTTTTCATATCTTGCAGAAATGTTTTTTGTTAGTGTTATTGTTCTAGGTCAACTCTTAACTTCATCGGATCATAGTCGTTTGCAATGATGTCTTGCTTGAACAATTTAATTCTTTTAAAACTCTGATACCATTACACATAAATACATTTAAGCAATATGACCAACCTTTGGATGCATAAGTATAAAAGGTAACTCAGCACATAATTCTCCACCCAAAGCACCCAAAAATAATTTCACTTTAACTGCATAGGAAACAATAATGCCAAAAGCATCACGGGCATCTTGGCTAGCAATCCTTCAGAAATTAAAATATTATTAGAAACAAAAAGTCAACTTATCTGACGAGACGACATTTGACATATTTTAACTTACAGTGTAGTAGAAGCCAATGCAGTATTCTTATGTTTCACATCACCTTCTATAGCAATACCAGCTCGATCACAATTGGCGGCCAAATTTGGAACTAAAAACATAACTTTTTGTAAGCTAGAACCCGGATTCAATGGACATCCCTCACTGCTTTCCGAAAACGCTATAGTATTGCGGAATTGTCCATTTTGGAAGAGTACCACATCGATGCCTTGTTGGACCATAGCCTTTATCTTTTTAACAACTTTATTGGAATTATTACGTACACATACATTAATCGATATCTTTTCACCATGATGATATAATTGTTTATCCAATGTCACTTCCAATTCCAATTCACCCGGTGACAATAGGAAATCTTTGCGCACCACAGTACAGGGTTGTATACCCTGTTTAGTGGGGGCATATTGCACCTTACGTATGCCCAAGTTAATGGTACTACGGCGATGTGAACGATCACAATCAGTTTCGCCAGTGAATACCTTTACGAAATATTGTACACCACAGGGTTGGGTATTATCGTTGGCTTTTTGTTGCAATACCACCGATGCAGGTGAACTGGGTGGCATTTGCATAACAAATGGATATGCATTAGGACCCAACTTTTTCAGAAGACGTTCCTGCATTCTGGTTAGTTGCATATCCACTTTTTGTTCCGGATAAACTTGTTGTGAGACCAGAATTAATTCTTTTGAAAAGCGTAAACCAATCATTTCATCATCTTCACGTCCATAGCGGAAGTTGCAGATGAGTTGTACAAAGATTTTACGATTTTGGCGAATATATTCATCGTCCAAAACAATAATGCCATCTAAAACAAAAACATATAAAATTAAATATATTATTAACAAAACTTATAAAACATTATACTATAAATATTATTATCCCCGATAAGTTTTTCCCGATTTAGCAAAATTCAAATATGTGATTCCTTAAGCTAAACTATATTTAAAAAACCTTCCAAAACACTTTTTTTATCACACAATCACGGCAATTTAATTACGTTGAATTTGATTTTAGGCACAGAAAAAGTTTTTATATTTTAACCTCACTGTAATCAGGAGGGAAAAAGTGAGAATATGCAACTCTGTAGCCATAAGCATGCCATTGCGTGTTTGCTTGTATATAGTTTTAATAAAATAAACCAGTACACTCTGATAGGCTAGTTGGTAGAGTGCTGGATTAACAGTGCAGGGGTCGTGGGTTCGATTCCCACCAGAGTCACTGGTCTGTTTTCGCTACAACGAAAGCCATAGTAGCTAGTGCTCGGTTGGGGTAATAGTATATAGTTTTAAATTATATAATTAAAAATTAATTAATAAAAAAAAACCAAGGTTGTTAGCCGATATCATTTTAATACCGTTATCCGATTCAAACCCCTTTAAAATTAATAACAGATACCTATACCAATACCGAATCCTTTGATTTAATAAATGCGTTGGGAACATTGTGTTTTTTTAAAATACCGGTATGTACCATTATTGATGTTTCGTTATTGGTCATACCGAAACATACAAAAAAGCTATACCAATACCATTATTCGTTTCGGTTGCCAACCTTTAAGAAAACTAATAATTAAATTTTTTTTAAAACAAATACATCGATTTCAGGCGGCTTTAAGACGCTGTCAGTAATTGTTTGCTTAGCCGCCGCCGACGTTTTAGAGTCGACTTGTATCTCTGGTTACGCCACCTTTTATCAAAAATTTTGTCAAATATTTAAATATTTTATGATCCTGCATTAAACAAATTGAAAAACCAACCTCTCGACTCTACGATACGATTTTTATAAAATTTGTTTATGTTTTTCAATGCGTTTTGTATAAACATTCCTTTTTAATTTTTTATACATCGTTAAAAAGGTGTTCGACAATAATTTTGGTAACTGTTTAACCGTTAACTGAGTACACTTTGTTTCTTAAGTACACATGATAATCCACACTCATAATAATTCATGCTTAAAAATACAAAAATATTTTTCGTATTATAAATTTGTAAAATGTATGTACAATAGGGTGGAGCGATTAGTATGGAAGGAAAAAAAATCTTAATGGGCGCTTCGCGTTTCTGATTCTTGGGATTGTACTGAGCAAAAAAGTCCACTAGACCATACGTCTACGGTGAAAATGGAGCTTCCAGATTTTGACTTTACGGCAAAAAAGCCCTATTTTGAAATTAAAAATTAACCCCTTAAACCCCACCCACAAATGTGATTGATGCATTAATCTGCTAGAGAATCTTCCAAAGAAGAGATTGGTACTATAATCTTAGAAAAGCTCTTCCTACTTCCTGAAATATGTCCATCCCACACATTGTTACTTTCACAAAATACGGCTAAAAAGTCAAAATCTGGAAGCTCGATTTTCACTATAGACGTATGGTCTAGTGGACTTTTTTGCTCGGTACAATCCCAAGAATCAGAAACGCGAAGCGCCCATTAAGATGTTCAAATCGCCCCACCCTAATGTACAATGTTCAAACATTTTGCAAATATTACACAATTTTCGTATATAACAAATTTTATAAATTTAGGAGTTTTGTAAATAAGACAAACACAATTTCGTTAGTCATTTTTAATACGAAGCACAAACAAATTATAATATCACAAAATGTTCGTAAATAATACAAACAAACATGTGAAATATAAGAAAGTGTCCAAAATTATTTTGTATTTTAACTTAATAATTATATATCGGCCGTTCCACCGAAGACTGGCCAAAAAAGGGCATTTTTTCCCCTCCGGTCTTCCGATTTCAATTAAATTTAGCATTTAGAGACTCTATGGAGCCACATAAAGATTAGAGTTCTTAGTTTTTCAAATTTCGACAAATCCACAGTTTTCTGCGAGATTTATATTTTTTTTTTAAAATGCAAAAAGTGTATAAATTTGAACATTCGTATTTCATTCAATATTCATCGGATTATCACCATCTAAATTGCACTGGGATTGTATACTCTCCTGCTTTTTTACTGCGGAAAGAAGTCTTTTTTTCAACCTTAAAAAGAAATGCATTTTTTCTGCAATTTCTCTTTTAAATGCACTTTTTTTAAATTTGGCCATTCTCGATTTGAAAAAATTATGCATATTTGTAAAATATGGAATTTTTTTAAAAACAACACTTTCGTTTTATATTTCGGTACGGGGGTTTGTCTGTTATTAACGATTTATTAAAAAAAAATGCGTACATCATGTTTCAATAGAAAAAATAACAATATGTTATTTTTTTCATTTTTCAAAATTAAAAAGATTAAACTTAAAAATGTTGCGCGAAGGCGCCGTTTAAATGTCTCCCTTTTAAAAACTTTACATTTATTTTTTAAGATTTCTTCTCTGCATGAAAGATAAACGAATCTACTAAAATATTAAGCTTTTTAAATTAAATTTTTAACTCGTTCAACATCATGTTTCTTTAAATAAAAATCTGATATTCGATGGCCAACGTGGCAGGAAAGTGTTAAACATTAAAAATTTTAAAGCAGAATATTTCAGTACATTCATTTATCGTTCACCTACAGAAAAATCCACAAAATAGTCTCTAAACCAGAGACGTTTAAAGGGCTCCTTAGCATTTCTTAAATTTATTCTTAATAAATCTGCACACAGAGAAATAATGTGCCAACAGAATTGGAAAGTGTATATTAATGGTAACAACTTATAAATTCAGTTAGTACAACGATATTTAAATTCGATATCTGAATAATTCGGGTATTGCAACTAGAATTCAGTTGAGTTAACCGAACTTTGGTGAAAAAACTAATGATAAGTTGTGCAAACCGTCTGAAATTACTAATAACCAAGTTTGATTAGTAATGAAAGAATTTCAGTTGGCAAATATCTAAATTTTTCTCTGTGTGTGAGAAAAAAAAAAATATATAAATAAATTGCTGTTTTTTCTGTGTAAAAGTTCTATAAGCTTCTTTTCCAAAAATTATTGAAAATACTTAAGTCCCTGGAGTCCAGTTAAGTCTTTGGGTCCAGGGCCTGGACCCAAAGAAGTAAATGTGCAACTATTTGGTGAAATTTTCGTATTTTGCAAATATGCATTCTTTTTTTTTTTAAATCGAAAGTGGCCAAACTTTAGAAAAATGCATTTTAAAAATAAATTCCATAAAAAATGCAATTCTTTTTGATACTGGAAAAAATTCTTATTCTAATATAGTAGAGTATAGTACCGTACACTGATAATAATCCATGCATAAAAATACCAATAAATGTCAAAATATCAAAAACTTTCGTAAAATAAACCAAAATTTGTTGTTTTGACATTATTGTCATATTTTTAGCATGGATTATTATGACTGTACCATTCCAATGCAATTTAAACGATGATGACCCGAACAATATTAAAGAAAATACGAATACACAGCCTTATACACTTTTTGCATATTTGTCATTTTTCAATAAAACTAAACCGCTCATAAAACCGTTAATTTTCCGAAATTTTAAAAACTAAATCTTTAAGTGGGTCCATAAAATTTCTAAATGTAAAATTTAATTGAAATCGGAAAACCCAAGGTCAAATTTTGACCGTTCTTTTTTTTTTGTGGAGTAACCGATATACATATTTTTTTTTTTGTTTTAATGAACAACAGTTATATTGTATTTTACACTCATAATAATACATGCTAAAAATACAAAAAAAAAAATCAAAACAACAAAATCTGTTAACAATTTTTCATGCATTTTACAAGAGTTTTTGTTAGTTTGATATTTTTTTCGTATTTGTATGCATGGATTATTATCAGTGTACCTATGGATAATTATGAATGAATGAATTGTTTAATACTCCAAATATATAATTTCACTATAATTTCGACAGGTTGTATACAAATCGACATTCTTTTTTGTACTGGTGAAAAAAATACAAAATTATTTTTCGTAAAATGCACAAACATTTTGCAAATATTGCGAAATATTCGTATAGAACGAATTTCATAAATTTACAATTTTTTTTTTTTTTAATACAAACACGGTTTCGTAAATAAATTTTAACACGAAGTATGAAAAAATTTTAAGATTAAAAATTTTCGTAAATAATACTACAGAAATTCAGAGTTCGAAAATTTATGTACCACTAAAAAAAAACCAATACAACGATCTCTATTGTTTCGTTCGTATTTATAAACACAACACAAGTGCTCAAATTGTTGTTTGTAATATAACAAACGGAACAAAACGAAAATGTTTCTATTCGTCAAACATTTTATTTTGTTGTGTTCATTCAACCTTAAACATGAAAACGAGTTTTTTACATTGGTGGCAAAATAAAGAAATAATTTTAGACGATTTAATAAAATAATAACAAAACTGAAGTTGTAATAAATCTGTATCTTCTAAACTATTATAGTACATCTTGTGAAAATCTTGTAAAAAAAGGCAAAAAAAAAGCATTTCTGTCTCTCTTCTAATATGACATAAACACTAAGAAGGGTTACAAATAGTTTTGTTTCCATTCCAAACACAACAAAATCAAACTGTTTGAAATATTGGACAAACAGAACAAAATCGTTTAGTTTGGTCTCTCATCGAAAACTAGTTTGAGAAAGTGTTTGTGTTCTGTTTACAAATCAAAATGAAAATAAAGAAATGTTGTGTTTATGTTTACTGTGCACAACAAAATGATTGTGTTGAGTTTCAGCAAAAAGCAAAACAGAATGATAGAAAACCGTTTGATTGTGTTTAATTTCAAACTCTACACAAATTTGTAAAATATAAGAAAACTTACGAAATTATTTTGATTTTAATTAAATTATTACATTCGGGAAAAAAGCTTTGTCATATTTATGAAAAACTTCACCAATACGATGAAAAACTTCATGGATTTCCGTCCAATGTAACGCTTCATAAATATGAAGAAGCCTGTCATCAATTTCCCCTCTTATGACACAGCTTCAATGTTTCATTAATATGATGAAGTTTCATAAGTTTTTATGAAATGAGTCATAAATGCTATTTAATATTTCATAAATAGAATAAAGCAGTTTCATAAATTTTTATATAAGTTTTATAAATTTTAATGAAATGTTTAATATATGTTATGAAACGTTTCATAAACGTTTCATATTATATCTAAAAATTTATGTTAAATGCAGAACACATGAAGTATTATTTAATTGGTGTTTCAGAATTTCAAATAATTTCTGTAGTTTTGAATTTTAAAAAGTCTAAAAGCTGAAACATAATTGGATTAAGTAATGTAAGTCAGGTGTTGGTATGTGACGAAAATGGAAATTTTTTAAATTTAAATAATTCTATTTCCAAATGTTTGTTTCATAGCAACACCTGGCTTAAGTCAGTTAAGCCAATTATGTTTCAGTCTTTAATTACAAATTATGTTCTCTAAATTTCAAATCCAAATTTCAATATAAAACTAGAAAAAAAAAATATTTTTAATTTCTAAATTTAGTTAAATGTCAGAAAATTATTTTGCTTCAATTTTAGGGCAAATAATGCCGGAGAAAATGCAAAAATCCAGGTGTACTCATATGGGTACAGTGTCCGTTAGTGGGTAAATAAATTTATTTAGATATATGTGAACAAATTGCTCACAGAAATTAGTTTTGTTTCTTTCTATTGAAGGACTATACAAACATTTTTTTTTAATTTAAAATTTTGCATAGGTACTCCCTTTTGTTGAAATCAGAGTTTTATTTAATAATTTTTAATTTATTTTTTGGGTATTTCTGTTGAAAAAAAATTGCTACTATATTAAAAAAAAAAATTTACTTAAAAATTACATTATCAATTTAATGATAATGTTTTAGAATAAATAAATGTTCAGATTTAAACTAATGAAAAAAATATTTAACTTAATAACCTAATAAAGCAAATGAGAATTTATAGAAGGGTTTTTAAAATGATTTTAAAATATATATTTATTACTAATACATAAACATTTATAAAAGAAAACTGCATACATAAAAATAACAGAAAAATAACAAAATGTTAGTGTTATCTTGTTTTTTTTATCAATTTTGTTTATAAAATATGTCAAGCAAGTTGCGTATTTGAGCAATTATTTAATTGATTCAATTAACATTTAATTGACAACTTTTAAAAAGTTTAACAAATCAATTTAATTAAAAAAAATTGGGAAATTTTTTTTTTGTGCTAGAATCACAGTTCGAAAATTTATGTACCACTAACATAACGTTCCTATCAAAAAAAAAAAAACCAATACAACGATCTCTATTGTTTTGTTCGTATTTATAAACACAACACAAGTGCTCAAATCGTTGTTTGTAATATAACAAACCGAACAAAACGAGAATGTTTCTTTCGTCAAACATTATTATTTCGTAGTGGTTATTTTTTTGTGTTCATTCAACTTAAACATTAAAGCTCGTTTTTTACGTTGTGGTTCGCAAAATAAAGAAATGATTTTTCTGCATGTTATCAATGTTTTTTTGCATAAGTTTTATGAAATTTCACTGGAACTCCTCCGTTGAAACTTTTTATTAGATTAGATTAGATTATATGGCACTATGCACCGCGACCAACTTAGGTCTTTTGTGCTGCCTAAAGTTACCCTAAAGATTCAAGCTACCTATAAAGCCAATAATCCTATTAGGCAAAATCTTCATAATGTCCGAAGGGGAGACAAAGCGATTGCCAAGAAACTTGGCGCGCCTTTCACATAGCCTCGGACATTCGCAAAGAACATGCTCTGATGTCTCAGCTACCAGTTCGCAAAACCTACACTCATCCGTGTCCGAAAGACCCCTTTTGCGCAGGTGGTATCTGAGATTGCAGTGTCCAGTCAGGTAAGACACCAGTGTTCTCAAGTCACCCCTCCCGAGGGACAAGAGTCTCCTCGATTCTGCACTGGAAAAAGAAATTAATCTCTTAGCCTGTCGTTGGCCAAGAGAGTTTTCCCAATAGAGAGTGAATTCTGATTCCCTCCACGACCCGAGCTTCTCCCTAACATACCCCAAAGGTATACCACAGAATGGTTCAGGGCCAATAAAGGGCCTTCGGGCCCCGCAATTAGCAAGACAATCTGCCCTCTCGTTGGCCTCACTTTTTATTAAACTAATGCAATTATTTATAAAATTCAATGAAAATTTTTTCACTTGTAATAAAACATAAACGCTAAGAACTGTTTACGAATAGTTTTGTTCTATTCCCTAAACACAACAAAATTAAACTGTTTGAAATGTTGGACAAACAGAACAAAATCGTTTAGTTTGTTCTCTCATCGGAAACTAGTTTGTGAAAGTGTTTGTGTATTGTTTGCAAATCAAAATGAAAATAAAGAAATGTTATTTTCAATTTATAACGAGCTTTCAACCTCCGTTTATTTACAAAAATAAAGCATATCAAACATAATAGCTAGGTTGATACTAGTATTTCGATCTGGCTAAAGATCTCATCAGAAGCCGAAGTTTTAGAAAAGCTAGAGCCTCCATAATAGGCAGAACTTTATCAAAAAACCTATTAATAATCAATTTTGCTACATTCTTGTCTTCTTAGTAATCAAGCACGTGGTTAGGTCTTTTCCTAACAAGCATCATGACGTTACTAAACTTTGAAGACCAAAAATGTTCTATTTATATAAAAAATTTTTAGTGTCAACATGCACACGGACCTCGCTATATCGGCTTTGCTTATTCATGCTGATTAGGAATATATATTGTTTATGAATTTTTCGATATGTTAAAAACTGAATTTTCATAAGGAGATAGAGGATATAAAAATAAAATATGTAAAAATAATAACAAAAATGGTTTTAGGTTTTTTCGGGCAGTAGGTACTTTATCAGAAATAAGTTTTCATTTGATTCACTCTGGTAGACCATATCGCTCATTTACTTCAAGACTGGCATAACTCAAAAAACACGCTTTTGCAGAAAACGAGTGTAAAGTTTTCAATCCATATCTGCCTCGCTCGACCCTTTCTCTATTTAGTTGGTCACATTTTTTATAAATATTGGGTTTTAATGTATTTTTCTCTTAGTGAGAGTTGTGAGCGATTTCGCTAATTATCGAGAGCTCCATGAGTAGCACAGTTTCTCTATTGCTCTTTGCACCCACTTTAAAGAAAAATTATAATATATTAAGCCCTATCTCGAAAAGTATAGATGATCTTAATAAGAAATATAAAGCATGATATAACTAATAAATCTGCATCATTAACTCAAAAATCGCATTTTTTTACTTATGACAGTCTTGAAGTAAATGAGCGATATGTACCAAAAATTATACATTTGTTATTCTTTATCATTACTCTTGCTAGTCGATGGGTTTTGCAGTACTCGAGTAGTTCTAGTACTCGAAAACGGACAGCCCTGGTTTGTTAAGACAAACATCTACAAATGTATATATTTTTAAATTTGATGCCCAGTGTGGAAAAACGCATAAAATGAAATCCGTAAAAGAGTGTTTTTAGAAACCGCTTTGTAGAAAAACATCACCTACCGACTGGCTCAACTTGTGTAACCGAATCCACAAATTCACGCCTGTTCATATACAGGGTGACCATATTATTAGGCGAAGCCTTTTTGAAAACTTTAAAATTAACAACCATATTGATAGAGTTTTATTTTTGTTTCTTTTTTTTTTTGTTTTAAAAGTTCAAAATAAAAAAATTAATTAAATTTCGTTCGTTTAATGAAAATGAAAAACTATTCAACAGAGCGTGCTGTTATTTTAGTTTATTTTTTTTTTTTTTTAATAAATATTTCACTACACAGTTGCACGATTTCAAAAATGACTTTGAATTAGTTTTAGCAATTAGACCGTCCTTTATACCTTAGGTGCAATGTTGAACAGGTAAGAAAAAAAAAAAAAACACAAAATTTATTTAATTAGTTGCAAAAGAAAGACAGAAATACTAAAATTTTTAATTTCGCTTCTTAACATAAGTATTTTGTTAGTTTTTTCATATAATATGGATGTAGGTAGATAATAGGATGTCCCTTAAAAAATGATTAGTCGAGTTTTGTTTGTTACACCCTCCAGTTTCATTGCGAATAGCTAGGAATGGATAAACTCAAGTTTTTTTTTTTTGAAAACGGTAAGCCGGCCGGAAATGGCCAAATGATGAATGAATTAACAATTAATGTTTTCTATTTGTAATAGTAACATTTTAATTATGATCTTAAACCTGCCAATTCAAAATGAAAAAAACAATAAATTTTAATAAAATGTTTTTGAAAGGACTCGCTCCATAAACGAATTATTATTTTTTGTATGTTATTTATTCGTTGCTTACACTCAGGGACCTTCTGCTTTAAAAATATGTAGTTGTTTGGGTTGTAATACAGTTTTTTTATTTTTAATGTAAATGTCAGTCATTTGTAGAACAAATTAAATGAAATACAAGGTTAGTGGTTCATTAAAAAAAAAAAAAAACAGACCACATCAAATGACTGTTTTAAGATTTTACATTCATTTTAGACAGTAGTTTTTTGTTATTTAAAAAAATCAAAAAACATCAATGTTTGTTTATTTTTGACTACCTTATGTGGTCCAATTTTTCGCCAATTGTTAGTCAGTTTTTGTACATTAACCACCATTTATTCAGTTTGTAATAACAATCGAAAACAAACAAAATCCTTTTGCTTTAAGCGAACAAACTACAACATACTTCATTCTGCCTTATCCCAAATAAACTGGATTGAGCTCTTTCCTTTTTACAATGATAACTTCCATCAGATGTTGAATGCATTCTACAATTAATATTTGATTGTTTTTCCAAATCAGTTCCAAAAACCTATCCTCCTAAATCGACTCTTCTTAAATGGATCGATTCCTACTTAAGAGGCAGAAAACAATGTGTTAAGTTTCGTAATGTGCAATCTAATCTTATCAACGTATCATCAGGTGTTCCTCAAGGCAGTCATTTAGGACCTCTTGTATTTACGCTCTTCATTAATGATCTTCCATCTGTATTTATATACTCAAAATCTTTAATGTATGCAGACGATGTTAAAATACTACTTTCCTTTAATGATCGATGTGGCCAATATTTATTGCAAATATATACTAACAACTTTACTACATGGTGCAATTTAAATTTAATGGAACTCAATGTAAAAAAGAGCAAATATATGATATTTAAAAGATCTCTGCCGATTAATGGTGATTATGTGATGAATGACATACGACTGGAGATGGTTAATACATTTAATGATCTTGGTGTTTTTTGGACAGACGCTTTGATTTTCGAAATCATATTTAAAAGACAATCAATAAAGCAACAGGTGTGCTTGGATTTATCAAACGCTGGGCAAAAGAGTTTTCCGATCCTTACACAACAAAGCAGCTGTTTACTACTCTAGTCAGGCCAATCCTTGCATATGGATCTGTTGTATGGGATTCTTTCTACAATATGCATTCTAATTCCATTGAATCCGTTCAAAAACAATTTCTTATATTTTTTTTCGTGGACTTGGCTGGAATCCTGCTGTACAACTACCCTCTTATAAAAGTCGTCTTGCTCTTATAAAGCTTCCTACACTTCAAAGTCGTCGTAAAATGCTAAATGTAACATTTTTGCTAAACTCGATTAGAGGTGATTTGCATTCTGATTTCCTTATAAGTAAAATCAATATTAATACTCCTCATCGTTCATCAAGATATTATCAATTCCTTGTCATTAACTCCGATCCATATCGCCACATTTTTACTGAATTTAATCAATTTTATCACATCATCGCTTTTCAAAAGAGTTTGGAGAAAGTAAAAAGAGACATTATTCTTGTAATTAATAAATAAAATCTTGTCAATGAAATTTTTGTAAATATATTAATTCAAATTTGTTTCTATTTTACATAAATTATTTTTGTTATCATATTAGTCTGTAAGGATTGAATTTCCATAGACTTAAATAAAATAAAAATAAAATAAAAAACAAATGACAATGTTAGTTGAATATACTGAAATGTAAGTTGTCCTTTCTTTAAATAAAATTTCATTCAATGCAAATGAAAATTATTCAAGTTCAAGGCCATACTCTATATTTTTTTATTAGAATATTATTCTAACAAATAATCTATAAAGTTTTTGAAAGCGGTAACAATCCCATGAAAACATCAAACATTCATAGTTTACTCACTACATGAGAACTAATATCTGAGCTTGAAGTTAAAGATTATAACCATTGATCAAAAAATAAATTGAAAACTTGTTTGTTATGTGCAAGCTCCACCTCTAGTGGATATTCAATACACGTTTTTTGTTTTTTTTCCTCCTTTTAATTTTTTGTTTCGTTTATAAACAAAACAGGGGGAGTTAAATAGACTGTACTTTGTCTTTTATACAAGTTTGATACAATTTTTATTAAAAAATAAAAATTATGTTTTTTTTTTGACCTATAATTGTGCAATTATCAATGGTTATAATCTTTAACTTCATTAGTTCTGTACTTTGTCTTTTATACAAGTTTGATACAATTTTTATTAAAAAATAAAAATTATGTTTTTTTTTTGACCTATAATTGTGCAATTATCAATGGTTATAATCTTTAACTTCATTAGTTCTCATGTAGTGAGTAAACTAGTTTATATGAATGTTTGATGTTTGGCATGGGATTGTCACCTCTTTCAAAACGTGTTCTGATGATGGGAACCTAGCAAATTCCCGAAATAGATCTATCAACACATTCCTGCAGGGGTCAAATAATAAATTTAAAACAAAAACTCTATAGATTATTTGTTATGGCCTCGAACTGGAATAATTTTCATTTTCATTGCGCAATATAATTATAACATAAAAAAAATAGAACATAAAAAATATAAAAAAATAAAATTATAAAACAAACAAACATTTTAAAATATAGTAAATTTTAATTGATACACAAATTTTAAGAGCTCGAGAAAAGTATATTTTTAAATTGTAAAGCGTTGCCTATTAATAAAGTACTAAAGGTTAGAGAGTTCCAATGATGTTCAGCGCTTAATAAAAAGTGCCAATCAGAATTTAAACTAGGGCGTAGGGTATATATTAATGCCTTCCCTAAGGTAGCCAGACGTACTTTTTTTAGCATTACGCGTACTTTTTTTTAGTCAATGTACTGTTTTCTGAATAACCCCTAAAAAAGTACGCTAAAGTACTTTTTTATGCATTTTGTACTTTTATTTGTACTTTTTTCCCTGTTTAGTATCTTTAGTAACATTTTTTTTTTCAGCGCAGAAAAATTCACACAGTTAGAAGCGCCCTGTTAAAATGTCTTTACAACCTGAATACATTTGTGGCGACTAACAGAAGTATTTTTTTGTGACCTGACCATTAAAACTAATTTTAAATTTACATGTGTAGAGTTTTTTAATTTTTTAAAAACTGAAAATGGCAGAAATGGAATTGATGACCACATTAAAAAGAAAGATAAATATTTGTAAAATTTTTGAATTATTTAAAAAAGAAATAAAATATAATTATTTAATAATAATATAAACAAACCAAACCGAAATGTACAACAAACATGTGATATTTAGTATTAAACATATTAATATAAACTTCTTCAAATTAACTTTTTTTTTAAGCACAATTAAAAACCTGACTAATTTTAAGTTAACATTTACGATCTCATTTTTATATTCTTTACTGAAGTATATGTTATTTTATGTTATTTAATGAATTTAAGGACGTTTTCAATAAAAATACAAATGTACTTTTTTTTATTAATTGTACTGCTTTTTTTTCTTTGATGTACTTTTTTTGCCAATTCAATATCTGGCTACCCTAGCCTTCCCTCTTTCAGATGGAGTAAGCCGCAGACGTCTATATAGGTAGTCTGGCTCTTTTTTATATATTGTCTTGTGTAAGAAAATTAAGGTCTTTATCTTAAGCAAGTCACTAAAACTTACGCCATATAAAGATTTAGAATACTGCGACGTACCAACATATCGTTTAAGTGAATAAACGTATCGTATAACAGCATTGCAAGCTAAATTAAGTTTTTTGGTACCAACAGAATCACAGCTAGAAAAAATTTCACAGCCATAAAGCAGTTTGGGCATTATAAAAGTTTTAGCAAGAAGTTTCCGAATATGTACTGGTGTCAAATGTTGAGTTTGGTAAAGAGTTCGTAGCATAGCAAAAGTATTTCCGGTTGCAGCACATATGTGTCCATTCCACCTAATCGACAAATCGTTTTTTAAGGGACATCCTAGTAGGCACATATCATACTTCTAAGGTTTCAGTGTATTTCACGTGTTTCATGTTTCGCTATTTGTATTTGTTTTGTTTTTTTTTGTTAATAATATTGATTTATCTGTTGAACTTGTAGGAAAATCTTTGGTTTAATTTTTCATAGACAATTTAAAAACAATTTTTTTTTCCTTAAAATTTTCGTTGTTGTGGGTTTTAAAGAAATGTCGATGACTCAGTTCTACTTTTGAATGAAAACGTAATTTTTTGTTTACTAGTTTCTGTAACATTGTTAATGACATTTGAACATTTTAAGTCGTAGAGATTTAGGTTTTTTTTTAAATAATCAATATTTAAAAGATAAACAACTTAAACAACCACATAAATAGTTTTATAAAATTAAAAATAAATTTTTGATGAATAAGTAACGTACTTGATCCAATAACAAAGAAGTAACTAAATTGTTGAATATCCTGCAAAAACAACACAATTTTTCTCTAGGACATTTGTTTTAAATACAATAAAATAAAAAGGGAAAACGTAAAAGAAAAAAAAGCTAAAATTCCATTAACAATACTTTTATTGTTGATTTAGCACAGAATGCGAATAAAGCATTTTATGATTTGCTATTTGTAATAAAACCCTCCAGATATACTTGCAGGCAATGCGGGATAAACAAAAAGTTGAAAAAGCCAATGGGAAAACTATATTTTACTTATACCATTATAACAATATACATAACAATAACCAAATACCAACTTTACGCACAGCAAAAAAAAAATAGTCATACATCGAGCGAAAATCAAGTAAATGCAATTTAAATATTTACAGAAAAATTTTGGAATATAATAAATAAATTATAAATCGTCTAAATTGAGTTTATAATTTAAAACTAATTAGAATTACAAAATTTAAATTCTATAGACGTATAATCTCCGCTATTACAATAGTTTCTGAATTATATCTTTCAAACAAAAGCTTTAAAAATAACAAAGTCAACTAAAAACCACAAACTCAGAAAAATTTTCAAAAAAAAAAAATATGAATTAAGAATTTTAAAAATTTTCGACATCGGTTATAACTGATTTTAGATGACTCTTATTTCTTTACATATTTGAATTGTTCGAAACGCTGGATATTTATATTAGATTTCTGAATATTTTGGGTATTGCCACTAAACTTCAGTTGAATTTACCGAACTTGATTGTAAAAACTAATGTTCAGTTCTACCATCCAACTGAAATGGATTTCGTTAAATGGCGATTTCAATTGCATTTCAATTACAATTAAATTACATTTAATTAGTTAGTGTTTTTTTTTCTAATTACAATTACTAAATGAAAGACTTAAAAAAAATTATAATTACTGTATATGTATTAGAGAGGGTTAATTTTTTTTTGATGAAGCGTATAGCAAAAACGTAATCTATAGGTGATTCTGAGAAATTTTGCTCAAGAGACCATAGCTTTAAGTCGGATTTGGAGCCCCCCAAAATTTCAAAATAGATATTTTTCCATATATACATAGAATAATTTAATTAAATTCGTCATAAAATCGGATAGAATTATAGTAGATTTCTCAATCTGGGTTAGTTTGAAAGGTATTTTTATCACCTTTCAGAATCAATAGCCTAAAATGAACTTTTAACTAATAAATTCTGAATTTTCTTCGATTTTTTCAGATTATGAAAGTTCAGATAATTTTCAACAATTACTTAAAAATGTTTTATTTTTGATTTGAATTAGTTCAATTCTTCCAATTTTGTTTTTTTTACTTCTCATCGAGTAAATATAACAATACGGGTAAAGCGTTGATCTTTTTCCTTCAAAATTTGGGTAGAATATTCTAGCCCTTCTACATTGGTTCTCTGATGATTTTCGGTGACGCGAAATGAAATATGTAATGACCTGTCAGTAGATAAAGTCTGCTATAAGAAAGCGGGCAAAAACTTTTTTGAGTAATAAATAAATATTGCACGGTTTTTTGTTTAACAAAAAACAGATGATCTTGAACTCGAATAATCTTGCTCACATCATAATGTATGATAAAAGATCGAAAAATAAACTTTTGGTTTTAATTTTTAAAATTTAAAAGTAAAACATTTAAAAATTGCAGAGTACGGCAAAAACTGATTTATGGTCCTAATACTATAGTCAGAAAGTGTTGTTGTTTATTTAATAAACAATAAAAACACAGTGTATTATGACTAGAGATTCTAGTCTATACACGAACAATGTTTATTACTTAAAAATGTTTTATTTTTGATTTGAGTTAGTTCAATTCTTCCAATTTTGTTTTTTTACTTCTCATCGAGTAAATATAACAATACGGGTAAAGCGTTGATCTTTTTCCTTCAAAATTTGGGTAGAATATTCTAGCCCTTCTACATTGGTTCTCTGATGATTTTCGGTGAATCGAAATGAAACATGTAAGGACCTGTCAGTAGATAAAGTCTGCTATAAGAAAGCGGGCAAAAACTTTTTTGAGTAATAAATAAATATTGCACGGTTTTTTTTTTAACAAAAAACAGATGATCTTGAACTCGAATAATCTTGCTCACATCATAATGTATGATAAAAGATCGAAAAATAAACTTTTGGTTTTAATTTTTAAAATTTAAAAGTAAAACATTTAACAACTTTTATTACGATAATTTTTTTTGTTTTCGAACTCCTTTTTGTAGGAAAATCGATCTGAAAAAATCAACATTTTCAAGGTTTCAACAACAAAACACTATTTTTACATTCTTAATTCAATTTATTTTTAAATATTATTCCCGACCTACAATTTAATGTTTTAACGTGGTAATATTATTTTTTAAGGTCCTTTTTACTTTCCATTCGAAGAGTTTTCTTACGACTTTTTAATGTCACTGCCATAACTCCTTCACGATTCTTTTCTTTAACTCGTTTTGAAACACTCGTTAATAATTGTACATGTCTTTCTGTTCCTTGTATGTGCATTGGAATTTGTGGATCAGCCAGTGGTGGTTCATCGAAATCTAAGTATTCTACCAAGTGATCATATGGAATCTGTCGAGTAAATGCTGGTTCAAATAATGTATCGTTAATATATAAAGTTAAAATAAAATAATTGCATTTTAATTGATCTAAACATTTCATTTTTCAGGTATTACCTGATTTTGATCCAATGCCACTGGAGAATATGCCTGCAATGATGGATCATGAACATGAGCTCGAACTATCAACAGATGTTAAATATTTATATCAAATAGCAAAAGCAATTTCGAATGGTATTGTTCCAGTTGATTTAGCCAACATTAAACCAGGACCAATTGCACATTCTCGTTCGTTAACCAAAGCAAGTACATTACTACGATTATATGTAACAACTAATACACCATCGACCAATTTAAAAACTTTGGCAGTTTGTATTATTACAGTACAGTACTTCAATGTGCAGTTTTATAACTCTGTTGTGTACGACAGTGCACTTTTATTAAAATTTATACGATGGACACGATACTTACAACCAAACTTACGTAATATTGTAGATGGTGTAATTCAAAACAACTCATATTACGCACATCCAGAAAATATCTTATTAACAATTTTATTTGATGGTCGAAAAGCAATACGGGATAGAGCTATCAAAAAGATTTTACACTATCGAGAAAAATTGTACGATCCAACTAAACTCAGAGTTTACAAAAAATATATATAAGGTGGCGCAAAAATAACCTTCCGATGTTTTTTTTTTATTATGTATTTATTATGTATAGCATTTTCTGATAGGAGGATTACTTTTGCGCCACCTTATATTAAATTTCGATGCTACCGATTATGTCAATATTGTTGATATGAATAACGACGATATATTACTTGAACCAGCATTTACTCGACAGATTTTGTTGAAACCTTGAAAATGTTGATTTTTTCAGATCGATTTTCCTACAAAAAGGAGTTCGAAAGCAAAAAAATTTATCGTAATAAAAGTTGTTGGAAATTATCTTAACTTTCATAATCTGCAAAAAAAAAACCTCGAAAAAAATCGAAGAAAATTCAGAATTTATTAGTTAAAAGTTCATTTTAGGCTACTTTTCGACAAATTTCCTAATATCTCTACTAAAAATAAAAAAAAATATTGGTATCAATACAGATTCTGAAAGGTGATAAAAATACCTTTCAAACAAGCCCAGATTGAGAAATCTACTATAATTCTATCCGATTTTATGACGAATTTAATTAAATTATTCTATGTATATATGGAAAAATATCTATTTTGAAATTTTGGGGGGCTCCAAATCCGACTTAGAGTTATGGTCTCTTGAGCAAAATTTCTCAGAATCACCTATAGATTACGTTTTTGCTATACGCTTCATCAAAAAAAATCGTTCCATACAATTTGACCCGCCCTTATATGTATTGACAAATCTCGCGTTTTGCATATGAGGCACCATATTAAAATGATTGTTTTCTTCTTGAAAACATCCATCTAATAGTCTCGTTCTACTGCATGACCATTTCTTAAGGTCACGTTGGAAATTAGCAAAAATAAGAAAAACCGGTAAATAGCGGGTTCAATGCAGAGTTTTGTGAATCAAATATGTAACTCAAATAAGAATACAATGGTTGTATTTTCATTTAAGTAGAAAGGAATAAGTTAAGATTTTTCTTCCTGTTGTTTTTGAATTGTAAACTTTTTAAAATAGGTGATCATAATTGAATTTCCCTAAGTGTATATGACAATATATTTTTCGGTGTATTTTAAAAACACAAAATCTTACTAATGTCAGACAAACATATTGAAAATATTTTGCTTTAAAATATCTAAAATTTTTGAAATTCATTATATATATATTACCAGCGATGGCAGGTAATACCGCTTAAATACCGTTATCAATTCAAACCCCTATCAACTGACTGTCGTCATCGCTAAAATACCGTTACCAAAATAATTGAAATAACATTACACTTAAAAAACCGTTATTGATATTACTATATTACCAATACCTTTAAAATTCCGTTACCGAAATAAAATACCGTTATTGCTAAAATACCGTTACCGAAATTATTGAAAGCGTTATCCTTAAAATGCCGTTGCCAAAACAATGTGATAAAATTTAGCAATTGGAATTTATATTCAGGTAAAACGAATCAGTGTTTGAATAACTTATGCGAAAAATCAATTTCTGTTGAAATATTTCCATTGTTCTGGTAGAAATTTTAAAAACTCGCCAGTCGCCCTTTCAAAAATTAAATCGCCAAACGAGTTTTAAAATCGCGAGGAATCGCCATATCTGACAACCCTGGCTAAAAATATGAAAGTTAATTGGCATTAATTGAATATCAAAAGTAGCGTTACTCTTAAAATACCGCAACCGAAATAACTAAAAGAAACGTTATCCGTATAATGACGTTATCGAAATAAATGAAATACCGTTACCGCTAAAATACCATTGCCGAAATAAGTAAAATATCGCTAATGCTAAAAACAGGTTACCAAAGTAACTGAAATATCGTTACCCCTAAACTGCCGTTACCAAAATAAAAGAAAATAGCGTTAAACTTTACGACACCAGCATCGAATCAGTTACCATCCATGTATATTACTGAAACCCACTAAAGAACAATTGAAAAAGTGGAGCAACAACTGTGGCTTCTATAAAAAATTTATTCTGCAAAAAAAAAAAAATATACCACCAGTATTTTGTTATTTAACTTTTGATTCCTAACAAAGAAGAGAATGAATGAATATACAAATGCTGCTGCCAGCACACTGAAACCAGGCTAAAATCACAAAATGCAACTTTTATTAAATGAATAATGACCGTAGCACAAATGAAAAATTCACCATGTAACAAATGAATGCGTTGAACTTTTTCAACTTCCATTACACATGGTCTAGAAATAGAAAATGATTCAAAAAAAACCCCTTCTCACCGTGTATACTTTTCCAAAGGTTTATGGTCTCTTTACACTGAAAATAATCCATTCGCAAAATTACAAAAAAATGTCAATTTAATCAAATTTTTTGTAAAATAAACAAAAATTTGTACATTTTACGAAATTTTTTGTAGTTTTGACAATAATTTCGTATTTTTATGCATGGATTATTATGAGTGTAGCAATTGATTTTCAAGGCATTTCAACATGAATTAAAAAACACAGTTTGTCGTTATATTCGGGATGTTATAATGTCGCGTGGTAAGTTTTATTAACACAATTTATTATGTCATCTGAAACGTCTGCCTATTTTCTTTAAAATTCAGGTTTAACCTTTTTGAAATCTTATTTCTTTTTTTAAGAAATCCTTCAATGTATTTATAGCGAAAGTACTGAATGAATATCAACGTACATTTCATAAAATTATACCTAGTTTACACCAACAAGTAATATTTTTCTTTCAGATAATTTTTACACATTGTTAGACTTGAGGTTTTATTAGTCTTTAGGTTTTTTTCTCTTTAAACGTCTTGAATATATATCTTCATTGATAAGAATGGAAGCATCTTCGTTGCTGTGATGTTGCAGTCTACTTGCATGTTTGTATGCTGATTGTTGAATTACCTCCGATACTTTGTTTATTCCAAGATCTCTATGCAAATCGTCGCTCCTTATATACCAGGGCGCATTAACTATATTTCTAGCGATTTTGTTTTGAAAACGTTGAATAATTTCAATATTAGTTTTGGAAGCACATCCCCATAAATGGACACCGTATGTCCAGACAGGTTTTAGTACTTGGTTATGTATCAGAAGCTTGTTTTCAATTAAGAGTATAGAATTTCTTCTAATCAGCCATGTTAGCTTTTTCTGTTTTAAGTTTAGCTCAGTGTGTTTAACTCTGATGTGCTCTTTTCATGTAAGCTTAGAATCCAGCGTCATACCCAGATATTTTGCACTGTTAGCATAAGGTACAGCTAAACTTGAAATATTAATTGGTTTATGTCTAATTACTTTGTTGGTAAAGTCTACATGCTTTGACTTACTTTCATTTAGTCTGGCTCTCCTAGTATCTGTCCATTCTACAATTTCATCAACTGAGATCTGTAGTTTTAAGGTAGATTCGGTTTCGTTATTACCTATAGCTAAGATGCACGTGTAATCAGTAATAGTAGCTATTTTACTGTTTTTTGGTACGGCTATATCTGAAGCAGGGATCGTAATCATTATGAGTTTTATAATAAAAATTACACAATAATGATTATGTTATGAGTTTTAAGGATTTTCTTCAATGGTAATGATTATTTTTGAGTAATAATAAAAAAAAACCGCAAAAATCATTATTTTTGAGCAAAAAAAATAAAACTCAAAAATAATCATTATTTATGATTTTTATTTTTTTCGCTCAAAATAAAACTCACTTTCATGCAGGTGTAAATATATATACATATTAGGGTGGGGCGATTAGTATGGAAGGAAAAAAATCTTAATGGGTGCTTCGCGTTTCTGATTCTTGGGATTGTACTGAGCAAAAAAGTCCACTAGACCATACTTCTATGGTGAAAATCGAGCTTCCAGATTCTGACTTTACGGCAAAAAAGCCCTATTTTGAAATTAATAATTAACCCCTTAAACGCCACCCACAAATATGATTGATGCAATAATCTGCTAGGGAATCTTCCAAAGAAGAGATTGATACCATAATCTTGGATAAGCTCCTCCTCCTTCCTGAGATATGTCCCTCCCACACATTGTTACTTTCACAAAATACGGCAAAAAACCCCTAAAACCTCACCCACAAATATGTTTTATGCATTAATCTGTTAGAGAATCTTCCAAAGAAGAGATTGATACTAAAATCTTCGATAAGCTCCTACTACTTCCTGAGATATGTCCATCCCACACATTGAAAGTGAGTTTTATTTTGAGCGAAAAAAATAAAAATCATAAATAATGATTATTTTTGACTTTTATTTTTTTTGCTCAAAAATAATGATTATGGCTGATTTTTTTTATTATTACTCAAAAATAATCATTACCATTGAAGAAAACTTTAAAAATCAAAAATTTAAAAATCATGACATATATGCAAAGATTGTCAAAAAATAATAATAATGATGCAATAAATTTTTTTTTATGTCTCTTCTAAGTGATTGATTTTTTGATTCAAAAAAACGAGCAATAATCATTATTTACGATCCCTGATCTGAAGTATACAGTAGGCATAGAATTGGACCAAGGATACTACCTTGAGGTACGCCAGCTTCTATTTTTTTAATATCTAAGTAGCATTGATTATGCTTTACTCTAAAATAACGATCTGTCATGTATGATTCCACTAGAGATGTATACTGAATAGCTAATTGAGTTTTTATTTTATATATAAGACCTTTGTGCCATACCTTATCAAATGCCTGAGATACGTCTAAAAAGATGGCTGAACAGACTTTTTTTTCTTCCAGAGCTTCCTCTATGGTATGAACTATTCGCTGCACTTGGTCTATTGTAGAGTGCGTTTCTCTGAAGCCAAATTGATGAGATGGTATTACGATTTTATATGCCATGAATTGTTTTAATCTTTTTGAAAATAACTTTTCAAATAGTTTTCCCATAACGGGAAGCAGAGAAATCGGCCTGTAGCAAGTAACTTCGGTAGGATTTTTTCCTGGCTTCTGAACCATTATTACCTCTGAAACTTTCCAGTAGCGAGGAACATATGTCAGTTTAATACAAGCATTCGTGATGCTGTTAATTTTTGTTATCGCATTATGCGGGTGATTTTTTAAGATTTCTCCAGTAATTAAATCAAAACCGGGAATTTTGCCAGGTTTCATATTTTGTATTTCTTCAATTATTTCTGTTTCTGTAAAAAAATGTATTTCGTGAAAATCCTGTACTGTATAGGGCTTATTGAAATCTTCCGTTTCTTCATACGGCTGGAATGTTTTGAGAAGGTGCTGAGCAAATGCTATAGCCTTTTCAGTATCACTTTTCGCCCAATAAGAGAGAAAAAATAAGATACTTTTAAGATTAAACATAAATTTTGAAGTATGACTTTCAGATGACATAAAGCTTACCCAGCAAAAAATTTCAAAAAAAGGTAAGCGGGTTTGTAATCAAGCATTTTGGACAGAACGCATTCCTTACTAGATTACCTACTCGATTCTTTTAACAGGGCGTGAGACTAAAATAATTGATTCTTTAGAATTGATTATTTTTTTTACCGAAGAACCATTTACTTTATATTTTTAAGAACTACATACATTTTTTAATAAAGAAATAGTTCCATTGTAAAACTACGAAGTACTTACACAAAAAAAAACATAAATAAGTAGTTCCCTAGAAAAAATAAGAAGTACTTACATTTAAAAAAAAAAGAAGTAGTTCCATAAGTAAATTCAACTTTTACTCACACGTGATTCTCCTAGGTCATTCAAATATAACAATCCAAACTCATACGGAAATAAAATCCTAAAAAGTGAAACATCGAATTGTTATGATAACATGGGTTTCTCATAATTTTGGAGCTATAAACCACGAAAATATAAATTTTTCAAAAAAAAAAGAACAATTCAAAATTGAAAAACAAAAATATGACTCACGCACAATCACCGTCGAAAATTTTTTTTACACTCACTCACAATAATCAGTAATTTCAACTTCCACTTACAATTTTCTGCTCACGTGCGCTTCCCTAATTTATACCTAACCACATTTTAACAAAATTTAGGCGAAAATTTGTTTGAAATAATATATGAGATAAATTCTTTAAAATTGTATAACTTCTTTTTTCAAAATTAGGAACTACTTCCAATAACGTCCTTTTATTAAGAAAAAGTATATGATTACTTCTTGAGTAGTTATTAACATTGTTATTTTCTTTTAAGTAAATAATTACTTTGTTATTGAGTTCATGCTTTCTGGTTTAAATTTAAAGAATTGATTACAATACTACTTGCTTTTTTTATTCTATCATTGGCATGTGTTTGGTATTGCAGTTACTAAATTTGGCAATGAGATATGTAAGCAAGTGTGTTCTTTTTGGAATGTGTAATTTTTTCCTGGGTAATTATGCCGTAGCGATATCAAAAGTTCTTCTAAACTTTATCTCCGGATATCACAAAAACCTGATATGAGTCCAGATTCGGATTCAACTCTTTGAAAATGTGAAATTTGCCTGATAACGATTTTTTTCGACCTGTGTTGTCAATGGTTTTCTTAAAAATATTTTTTGAAAGTGCATTCAAACCCTACAGTCAGTTTAGATGGAGTAGTTTTTGTTTGTCAGTTTATATTACTAGACCATGTGTGCTTATACAATTGCAAATATTACATAGCTAAAGAGAAACATAACTCTTTTACCACGATAACAAAAATAAAAGTATAAAATACACAAAAATAAAATACATAAAACTAAACGAATTGTTAATAAAAAACTCGCTATTTTATTAAATTAAAATTTTTATTAGTTTCAAATTTTTTAGAAATCTTTAAAACACAAAATTTAAAAAAAAATATCATCATAAATAATTCTTTGCTTACAAGTAAGATGACAATACCCGCACTTTAAGATTTTGACGAGATTTGGATATGTGGTAGAGTAAAATTGCCAGCCCGAGTAAAAAGAGTTATATATTATGTTATATTATATAATACAACTATATCCTGATATATTAGCTATATGTTGAAGTATCTAAAACCGCTTCCGCTATCTAATTGGAGGCGTTCACAATTTATAACAGTTTAAGTTCAAGCCTTAAAAATGTGAGGAGGAAAATTTTACACAAATCAAACATTTTTTAGCGCTTTTGCTTTTTAGAAAGCTTTTGTATAAATATACACTCAGAGAATAAATTAGTTAGAATACTATCATGACCCACAAGATTATTCTCAATCAACTCAATTTTATTTTCCAGCATATAATTATTACGATTACAATCAATATTTTGCTTTATTGACATTTATTAAAGTGTTACAACTAATTAAATTTCTATTTAAAAACCAAGGAGGTATTACCAACCAAATTGATCAAAAAAAAATCTTGTCAGAAGAATACCATAGCAACGATTATATTAAAAAACATTAGAATGAATTTTTTAACCGACTAATTGTCTATGAAAATTAAAATCTAATAGTTCCAATCAAACTTGAATTTAAAATCATTCATATTATTTTATTAAGAATTTACTGCCCCAACTGTTGGTAAATTAGTGTTAAAATTTTCTGTTGTAGTGTTAAAATTTTCGGTTGTAATTAATTTTATTTTTAAACCATTTCGACACTCTCAACTATAACACAAACAAAAATATTTCCTTACTTTTTTCAATTAAATCGGTTTGTTGAGAATTTTAAAAGCTGTCAATTAAAAATTAATTGAATCAATTAAATATTTGCTCAAATTCGGCACTTGCTTGACATTTTTTTATATTTATCGCTCAAAAGCAAACATCAACACATTGTTGTCGTTTTTTGTAATATTTATGTAGTTGTTTTTTATAAATGTTTATGTTTAATGGTATTAGTAATAAATATTTGTAATTAGATTAGATTTCAATTAGATTAATTATTAATTCTTATTAGGTTTATAAATTTATTAAGTTGAATAATTTAGTTTCAGTTGCTTAAATCTGAATATTTCTAAAAATATCTGAATATTTCTGAAACATTATCATAAAATTGATAATGTTATTTTTAAAATATAATTGCGTTTAATGAAAATTTTAATTTTTTTTTTTTTAACAGAAAGAAAATGCAATAATGTTTTAAGCAAAAAAAAAAAAAACATTCTGATTTCAACACAAAGGCAAAATTTCTGCAAAGATATATAAAAAAAAAAAATTGTCATAACCCCTACGCTTCAATAGAAAGATAAAAACTAAATTCTGTGTGAATTTGATCACATAAGTCTAAATAAATCTGCTAACTGAATGAGAATTTCAGAAGGGCAGGTTTAGGATATTTATCACTTTTTAATCAAATGAGTTATTACTTAATTAAAACATAATTCAATTAAAGGCAATCAATTTCAAATTGAATTAGCAATTTTCGTTGTTGGCGGAATTTCAGCAACTAAAGTTATTGAATCGGTGATTTTCGTAATTGAAATGGGTTTTTATTTTTATGTGTGTAAGTAGTTTCCCTATGGGGAATGAGGAGTCAATTGAGCTGAAAGTGACTGGTTAAAGAAGGACTTATCACAGGACTGGTATAATTTAATACTGGAGTGGGTTAAGCAGTGTCAATTGTCCTAAAATTACCAATCCTGTAACTGGTAAAGGGAGGACATACCACTTAACCAAAATGCTCATTAACACGAAAAAGCCAGTTGGCCAGAAATTTACCTATTAGAAGCTGTTTAGTTTTCGTTTATTTTACACGACATGGTCCTTTTGCGACAGTCTTGTGGTATGCCCATCTTTGGTTAGTCCTGTGGTTTAAAGCAGGACAAATGACCCCCTCCTATGACAAGCCAATTTTAAAGTTTCCAGTTGTTTACATAGGGTAGGGTTTAGCAGAGGACCGGTCTCTGGCACAAAGGGACCGATCCTGTGGCACACGCAGAACCGGTACCATTCCCCATAGGGTTCTTTCAAATGATAAATGGACAATGTAGTATTGCAATTGCCAAAAATAAATATAAAAAATGTAAACTTAAAGAAAACTGAAAAATATTACAAAAAAAAAAAATATACATACAAAATTAATAAAAGAAAATTATAAAAAAAAACAAGTAATTAATCTAAATATCAAAAACATTGTGGGCACTTCAAGAAAACGAAGCAAATTCAATATTACTTATGAAGGCGATAATCGAAACGAATTTTGTCAGGACTCCCGGATAAATAGATTGGCCAACTCCATTTGACCACAGAATTTTCACAAAAGGTAGTTTGAATAAAAAAAAAATACTATTCGAAGATGTATAAACCATTCTGAAACTTTTATGCAGGTATTTAATGCCGCGCATTGCCATTAATCCGCTTAAGAGTCAAAACACTACAGGTCAAGATATGTAAAGGTTGTTTTTTATACAGGTATAGAACTTGGATTTGGCATTTTTTAACTGCAGGCCATTTTGTCAGCTGTCAAGTGTTTTATGTTTGTTTTATGTTGGTTTGGTATTTCAACATAAATAGACTGACGCCTGAACAATTGTGCAAATTTATTTAGGAAATCATGGTTCTGTTCTAGATACTTACCGCGCACTACGTCCATCAGAGCAAATAATTCGATTAACTATGGAACGTTTTCTCACCACGTTTACTCTAAATGATAATATGCATCCACAGAGACGTTTTTAAGTGCGTACCTAAGAACTCACTGCTGCTGTAGAGCGTAGCGTACAGGAAGACCCCAATCAGTATAATCCGAACGTTACAGCCAATGGTGACCGCTATAGAGCCATGATTACTGACTTTTTCGTTCATCAATTGAACAACCATAATGTGCAGGTTCTGTGGTTTCAACAAGACGGCGCAACATATCACATAGCACGAGCCACAATTGATTTATTAAAGAAAACGTTTGGTAAGCGCATAGTTTCACGTTTCGGATCCATGAATTGTCCTCCAAGATCGAGCGATTTAACGCCGCTAGACTATTTTCTGTGGGAAACTATTGTCCACTTGGAGCACAACATTCGCCACTTTGAAAAAAGTCATCGAAAATTCGACCTCCAGATTAGATTACGTCCGAGCCAGCCGTGGCGGTCATATGCCAGAAGTCATATTTAAATAGTAATGCCAGAAGTTTATCTTTCAAATAAAGTAAATTTCATGTCAATTTAAAAAAATCATCTCTGTTTTATTCCATTTCAAAGTTCTATACCTCTACAAAAAAAATACTCTTTACAAAATGCATTTAAATTTAACGATTTTACAGGGAAATTGCCTAAAGTTTTGTAGCTATGATCATGACAAATGTCACGTAATTTAATTCATATCCCAAAAACGAATCTGAAGATTTTTCTTTAAAAACAGAAGACTTATTCAGAATCAGATTTTGCAAGGTCAATACATCAAATCTAGGACTCTTTATACGAAAAATCAAAGTTTTGTAAATCTTTCAACCAAAACGCATAATTATATGATGGGTTTCTATAGCAAAATGTTTATCTTTTATTAGAAAAACGATTTTTCTAATTTTGTTAATTATGTAACATAATTTATTTAAAAAATTTAATAAAAAAAAATAAAAATATTTTAAGAAATTACTTGGAAACAGTGTATTATTTAAAACAATTCGATAAGCCTCACAAATAAATTCAATTGAATCAACATAAAGATTTTAAAATTCGATATGGACAATAACATTCTTCGATTATTCAAAATGAAGGTTGGCTACAACAATCGAATTGCAAATCAAATTTGGATATAGGTCATGTAACTACAAAATTCGGTTTTAAAAAAATCGGTCGGAGCAAAGAAACTATTTTCTGTGTGTACCTTTCAGAATAGGATGTACACTTGATGTGTTCAGAAATGAAATATTTATCGGGAGATAAAAGACTCTTGGTTCTTTTTTTGGGAAAAATAGCAAAAATTTTATTTTTTTTTAAATTCATATTTTAACGTAATGTAGTTTTTGAGTAAAACATGATATTGCATTATTTTTATATTTATTCAATAAAGAAATTGGCTGCGATTTAGTCCCGCTATTCGCAAAAAACTGGACCTAAGTCGGACCAAATTTGGAATTTCACATTTTAAAATGGGAATATCTCGGGAACTATTATAGATAACCCACACATGTACGCTAGAGCGACTCACCAAAAAAAGTGCTCGATGTACCCTCCTAAAAATGAATATTGGACTTTTTTAGGATGACATTTAAACTATTTCGGCTCCAGGTTTGATCTCTCGTAAGCTGGACCATTTTGAAAATGGGTCAATTTTTGCATGTTTTGTTAATTTGAGAATCTATTTCCTTACCAACATATACAATATGGGTATCCTAAGAAAGGTTTTTTTAAGGCGCGTCCAACTGTATATACAATTTGTCCAAGCACGATCATCCATGTCCTTTTTAGTCCTGTTTTCATCCATACATGATCTAGAAACTAAATCCGCTATCATATTAGAGTTACCACAAAATTGCATTTATATATATTCCAGAGCACCGTGTATGCATCTAATTTGCAAAAATCTAAATTATTTACATACAAAGATGATGTACTTGGCAAAAGAACAAATTTGATAACCATATTGTCCTTTTTAAAACGAAGAGTTACCACCCATTGCATTTTTGTCAAAACGCGAACTAGCACGAATTTCAAAAAAAAGCTGAGACCCGTATTTAATAAAATCGACTAAAGATTAAAATATGTTAATTTGGCATTTTTAGTACAAACAACCCGAAACAAAAAATTCAGAAACCTTTTTTTTTTAACGGACTATCCTTAAAAAAAGGACATGGATGATCGTCGTTGGACAAATTGTATATACAATTGGACGCGCCTTAAAAAAACCTTTCTTATGATACCACTATTGTATATGTTGGCAAGGAAACAGATTCTTAAATTAGCAAAACATGCAAAAATGGACCCTTTTTCAAAATGGTCCAGTTTACGAGAGGTCAAAGCTAGAGCCGGAATATTTTAGATGCCATCATAAAAAATACCAATGTTCATTTTGAAGGGGGTATACCTTGCACGAATTTCGCTTCCATACAACTTGAGTCTAATGTACGCATGTTTTTTGTTAGTCTCTACCAGCAAACTACAAAAATGTTAATTTTATGAAAATCGGATTAGAAACAATCGGACCGCTAAGTAAAAAAAAACTGTATAATTTTCTGTAATACATGATTCGTAATACTCAAAGACTTTTTAAAATACAAATATTAAAATATTTTCAAATATTTTCTCCAGAACAAATCCGAGTTACAAGATAAAACTTTCTAGATCGATATGTCAACATCAAACCGATGTCGCGATGTCACAACATAAATGCAAAGTTGTTTACACTTGAACGTAAAAACCATACATCAATCTGGTAACGTTGTGAAATAGAAACGGAGGAGATTAGAAAAATAAACAAAAATCTAAAAATAGAATATTTGTGTTTGTTAGTGTTGGTCACTTCTGAGTATAATATACAATAACAGAAATGCTAATGGGAAAGAAAACTGCAATTTATCTGCATTACATTCGAGGCCATACTTGGGTGTAATTGCTTAACGGTCATTAATTGGTATTGTTACGTTTGTAATGCAAAGAGAAGCGCAGGCTATTCTTACAGTCTGCAGGTTGTTGAAAAAATTATCATATAGAGACAATCTGACAGTTATAAGACACAAATAATAATAAAATATAAATGGAAAATTACTGATGACGGATGTCCATTAAAAAGTCAGAAACTAGTATACACTGATTTTAAAATTAATAGTGTTTGTAGTTTTTTTAGAAAAACGTTTATTCTTCTTCTTAACCTCAAACTTTCCAAAAAATTATCATATTATGATGCTAAGAATCATAATCATTTTTCATAACGATTTTATCTTTATCTATGATAATAGGAATCATATTATGATTTTTACGCGTTTAAATCATAACATGATACTCTTTTTTCTGCGTACATCATATAAGTTTGGCATTGACTTATATGACTTACAGCAGGGCAGTTAGCTTTAAAACGACCATATGTATATTTAAGTCCTTACAGAATTGATGTTAACACAAAACTATTCACAAACTAAGTAGGCAGGCGGCAACAAACTTCACTCACATGTATTAACTTGTAGAGAAACTCAGCTCAACACTTTACAACATTATTGTGTTCATTTATAATTATTATAATGTTAACTTTTGGAGAAAAAAAAACCTTACACAACACTACAAGCTTTTCATTTAATTAACAAAAGTAGAAAAATTGAAGGAAAAATGCCCTTATTTTATTAAATAACTACGATGTTGTATAAAAACGAGTTTCGCTGTAGTTTAACAATGTGTTGTACATTGTGCTCGTAATATAAATAAATGGGTCGCTTTTGTATATGCGAAAAAAATATAAAGTTTTTTCGAATTACTGTACCATGGGGTCCACTATAGACTGACATTTTGTGGTTTTATATTAACAATAAAACTGCATACTGAACACATTTTCTCACAGACACACACACACAGAAAAACTGAACTGCCGAAACTTTCTCTTAATATTCTATTATGATGATGTGTAACATACAGTAAAAAAAAAATTTATAATAATCTATTAAATGTAAATGAATGTTAATGCAAATGTTTACACTCAAAGAAAAAAAAAATAGATTTTTGGTGAAAAAGGTTTGAATATCGCTAAAACCACAAAAACTCAAAATAAAAAGACCAAACCAAATAAGCTCTTTTTAAATAGTTTTCCATTGGGTGAAAACTAGCGGTAAAAAACACGGCCTATTTTTTTCCACCATTAAGATAATTTTACGTTACTTCGTATAAAACAAATCGGCTCTTTAGATCACCTTAGTAGGTACGAGATACGACATTTGGTAGCTCTTTGTGATCTACGAAATCTTTTCCATTTAAGCTGTTAATCTGATAACTTGTCTGATGTCTGAACGCTGTTACAATTATCACTACTTGAAACTTAAATTATCTTCTAAGTGTATATAACGATTATTTTTGGAATATTTTTCCAAAATGACTAATTTGCATTTGCAGAAATGTTTTATTTTTTAGTTAATTTCTAATCGTACAGAAGGTATTTGTTTAATCGGAAGAAAAATAATATAACAATTATATTGGCTTTTGTGTACTAAGTGTGGCATAATAAATACTTCTTCGATAAAAAACAAAAAAAAAACACAAAAAAGTTCTTAAGTGGCACCTGCACCTGTATCAGCAGTAGACTTGATTTCAATTAACCTATTAAGAACAATGACACATTAAACAATTTTTGCAAATTTTTAGAATTAAATATTAGAAATATTGGCACTCAAATTGGAAAATGTTAAAGTGTATGAATCCTTAATGGGTAAGATATTTGTAAACTCAGGGAACTTCGGCTGTAAATATTTGTTGTTGTTGAGTTGTAATATTTATTTTTAAGTGATTTCCGTTTTGACTACAATTGTAGCTCATTTAAAAGAAAAAACAAACCACATCAAATTACTGTATTAAGATCTTACATTCATTTTATATAGTAGTTTTTTTTTTATTTAAAAAATAAAACATATAACACTGTTGGTTGAATTTACTGAAATATATGTCGGCCTTTCTTCAAGTGAAATTTCATTTGTTTTTAACTACATTTGAAGTGGTCTTAATATACATAGTATTCTAGGTGTAGAAATTTTAAAAGTTAACATACAAACAACAAAAAAGTCGGTGCAATATCATGAACATTTTTGTAAATAAAAAGAATATCCTAATAAAGAAATATAGAGTATATCCTCGAACTTGAATAGTTTTCATTGCACAATTAAAGGTCGAAAAAACATAATTTTTATTTTTAATAAAAATTATATCAAACTTGTACAAAAGATAAAGTACGGTCTTGTTTACTGCCCTTCTACATTTTCTTTTTAACAAACAAACAAGTTTTCAATTTATTTTTGATCAATGGTGATAATCTTTAACTTCGAGTTTATATATTAGTTCTCATTTAGTGAGAAAACTAGTTTATATGAATGTTTGATGTTTTGCATGGGATTGTCACTTCTTTCAAAACGTGTTCTGATGATGGGAACCTAGAAAATTTCCGAAATAAATCTATCAACACATTTCTGAAAGTGGTAAATTAATAAATTTGAAAACAAAAACTCAATAGATAAATTGTTAGGACAATATCCTAATAAAGAAATATAGAATATGGCCTCGAACTTGAATAATTTTCATTTTCGTTGCACAATTAAAGGTCGAAAAAACATAATTTATATTTTTAATAAAAATTATATCAAACTTATAAAAAGAAAAATAATAACACAGTTAACCCCCAACCGGTACACTATCATCCAGCATACGTATACAGTACACATGTGCGAATTAGGATTTTTGATTTTATGACACTGGATTTTGGGGTAGAATTTTATTGCTAATCCAAAAGCGTTGACCAACAAATTGTGTAGAAATTACATTAACTTAATCAAAACGCAATTGTAAAAATAGCTTGTTTTTTAAAATACGATTTTAGAAAAAATTATATTTATTTTTCTAATCAAGATAGTGATGCAAAGTAAACTCAACTTTTTAGATGCATGATCATTCTTTCAAAGGAAAAGTTATGCTAATAACATAAACATACGAGGCGGTCCCGCAAAGCCGGTCCAAAAGCCTACCCGCAGTCGTTTCATAAAATATATTTTGGTGAAAAGTGGCAACCTTATAAAACATATGTTTTCAGTTTCAAGGCGCCACGTTGTTTAGTATTTTTTTTTTTTTTTGAGCCATCAAAACTAAACAATCTCAGTGAATTTGTAATCATGGAAAAAGTTGGTCACCTTTAATACTTTCATCTGAAAGCTCTCAAGTCAACCAATTTTAAAGCCGAGCTAGATTCTGCACTGGCGAATATCCATTTTAATAGTGCTATACATCGGATATTGAACAAAATTTGGAGACGAGAAAGCTGTGAGCAGATGAGAAAGCTGGGTGCCGCTTTTTCTCACAATAGAACAAAAACGGTGT